>KL270684.1:384-11023 GCA_000699545.1 Podiceps cristatus
TTCATTTCCACTCAAAAGAGCCAGAAATATATACTTTCTGAAAATATAGTTCAGGATGTGTTTTCTGTAAATATTTGTGATAAACAGGTGATATTAGCATCTCTTTATTTCAAAACATCTGGAGAATCTCTAAATGTAGTTTGGTTTTTACATTTCTCTGATAAAGGCTTGAAATCTGAGTTCTGAGAACTTCTAAGATCCTGTCCTTCATATACTAAAAAAGAAAAGAAAAAAACCCAAACCTTAAAGAACTTAAAATCCTTGATAACTGTATTAGAACAGAAGTTCAGAGCATAATTGGTGCTAAATTTAATTACATGGTGTATGCAGGGTGAAGAAGGTCAGTGCAACCAAAGAATGAGTATAGGAGTTAAGCTAAGGTCACCAGAGAAACTGCAACTGCACAGTTGCAGGGAAAAATGACATGAAAATGTGTCTGCACCATATAAATGGTGGAATGATCATCTTTGTCTCCACAAAAGCTTCAAAGACATGAAATGTAAAATGGCAAAGGTATTTGTTGAAGCTGAGATGTCAATATGCTGTCAGCATCTTAAACTTATAAAAAGTGATCACAGGTTTGACTGATCCCTGTGGTTACAATTTCAACCAGAATCTGAAGCAAACAGTTTCCTGGCACTACTGCTGAGTGAGGAGAGATTTAACAATTCAAGAGTCCCAAACCTAATAACCCCAAGCACTGTAGGTTTCCATTGGTAGAACAGATAAACTGTAGAACAAAGCTTAATGATCAGCTGTGTTAATAAACTACAGAACAATGCTGTATTCATTTTGCAGGTCTCCCATCTAAATCATGTCACTTGCATTTCTTGGAGAACAAGAGGGTTTTACATACTCTGGCAGTTTTCAGAAAATTGGGGAATGGAGAATATTAGAATAGATGAATATCACATAATAGACTTTTAATGGAGCACAGCGGTGGAAATCTGCATCAAAAGAGACAGTATTGAAGATAAATGTACTAAACTGTGAAGAAAGTTCAGCAAGGGCTGAGACAATGCCAGATCTGCAAAGGAAAGACAATAGCATTACAGTTAGACTTTGATTTAGGACTCAAATAACAGCCTGAACTGATGAGTCTTAATGAGGTCTATGAAGTAACCGCACGTGCTTTTAGCTGTTGCAAAGAGAATAAGAACCACAGTAGTTTACAGAGCTGAATGCATTTTGCTTCATTTCTGCAAAGGGCTCCATTTAAATGCAAAGGGAATTGCTGCAGCTCAACTGACATGAGTGACACAGCAATGCATTACATTGCCTTCATCATTACAAATACATTCTCAAATATTTTGCTTAAAGACTTCTTAGTTGCCTTTGCAACTAATGTTATCTTATGTTTCCATATTGTGGGACCTCTCCCATGTTGCATACGTGGAACTTCAGGTAATATTTCAGTATTAGTGCAAAAATATGCTCAGAACATGTAACAAGAAGTTATTGAAGGGAACCATTTTCTGTCTTGAAAAAAGAGTGTTCAAAGGAATACATTCTTTACAAAAGGGCACAATTATATATTTTTAGAAAACAGAATGGAATAAAAACTTTGAGCGCAAAGTGCTGTTGGTATTAAACCAGAGGAAAACCTGGGAATTAAAGCTAGGACTGGGGGTCAGGAGGTTTCATCCCTTGTTTTTGTTATGGCAGAGTCCTACATGTGAACTTTGACAGATGCCCTTTCTCCCAGCATTCCCCATATGTAAGTCATTCATGTCCTGAAGATCTGTGAGGTTAATTCCTCCACAGTTTCAAATTAGCTAGGGTGAGCACCGTGCAGTCATACCTAAAATATTGTCTAAGACCATCTTGATATTTTGGAACTGAAAGCATATTGCATTGTAATGCTGCAAAGCAAGATTTATGGGGAGGACAATTATTAGTGATTTTTGGCACAGCTTACGCATGTAACATAAGCAAATCCCATTTCATTGCTATCACTGTAGTGGCATACACATATACAAGTACTACAGCAGAGTCCAGCTTCTAATTTAAACCCAGGATTTTTCTGTGCTACTAGAAATGCTGTAGAAAACTAAGGCTAATCATTCAGAGCAATACTAGAGCAGGCCTGCAGCACCTGAACAGCTAAAGGAAAATCTTTCTCTCTCACACACGTGCACGCACACTCACTGTAGTCTGTGGCAAAATTCTCTTAGGTTAGAAAATGGGTCAAGCTAGATGGTGTTAAAGCTTATCTACATAATTCTTGTGTTCTTGGGTCTTAGGTTTTCTGACAGGAATCAAAATCAGAAAAATTTTCCCTGCTGCTCAGGTGGAGCCAGCGTTCAAACCGCCTGCGAGGAGCCAGTCCCTCCTGCTGACCCGTTCGCTAGGTGAACAAAGAGGTATGTTGCAGCAGGTATGTTGTTTCGTTACTTAAAATTAGACAGAACGGAGTCTTGCTTTCCCTCTTGGCAACAAGTACTCGTAACAAGCTGCTTCTTTACATCACCTCAGATTTATTTCCTCTGAAGCTGAGGATTGTTATTATAACTGTTATTATAACTGATTATAATTATTATAAACTCCAGTTTAAATTAACGCACATGAGTTTTGGCATGTAGATGTTAAAAAATATCTTAAATGTCAACAGTAATATGAAATTTAGGAGATGCCTTTCACCTTCCCAGTGCTTTCTGGGACAATTTTCAAGGTTTCTTTTCAAAAGTGCTTCAATGAAAATACTGAAAATATTTTCTTAAAGATTTTTTTCTCTGCTTTGAAAAGAGAAAGTGTGAAAGAAGCGACATGATGCCTCTTTCATTGTCACAGAGCTTGCACACTTTACAGGATCAATGGTTCAACACAGCATCACAAAGCCATTAATACATGGCTGCCAAAATGGGCTTTGAAGCACAACCGCCAACTCAGAAAGTCAGAAAAAGCCCACATACAGCGTTATGAAAGCCAAATCTGTGTAAAAATCTCTTAATGTAGGTAACCAATTGACAGCCTCCCCAGGTCTAGAGATGTTTTCATCTTTGTGGTCTTTTGTATTTGTATTGATGAGATAAACCTGTTCATAGTGTAAACATGAACCCATGAGTGCATCTATACTTCATCTCATGCATTCTGAGTAGACCATTCAGGTCAATAGGTGCTCATAGTGTGTCAAAATAAACCTGTTCTGTAAATCTTTGCAGTAGAGGTGCATGCACTAATCAGGCTTTGAGTTGTAGCTCTTTCTCTATTAACAATGCTAATGTTGAAATATATTTTGCAGAAATCCAGCTTTTGATTTCAGTGCATATAGGCTAGAAGAAAAGGCTTAACTCACCTCTTAAAAATAATAAATAAAAAGACAACCTTTTATTTAAGAGAAATAAAAGGTTATCTAAACTGTATTTCTCAGGTTTCTTAATGACTGTTAATGAAACATTACACATTTGACACTTCTACAGCATGAACTGGGGGGATTAAAGAAAACATGAGAAATAAAAAGATCCTGCATTTTTTTTTTTTTTTTTCCTACTACTGATTTGTGGTGTCCTATGATCGTTTTAAAAGTGATCTGTGCAATGCTTATCTGTCGTGGAAACAAATTCATTCTCTGGGTGGCTGAACAACATGAGGTGAAATAAATTTCTCAGAAGCCTATCCCCGGAAGGCTGCTATCCATTACTGTTACAAGTTTGCAATGGAAATGGCTTTACTGCTTCGAAAAGAGTATGATAAAATTTAAAGCCCTGTGAAAGATGCATTAGAGCAATAAATACAATTCAAATAATATATTGGTGACAAAATATAGCTGGCTGTGATATGTTTATTTATTCTGACAATTTTTTGAATTCATCAAAGTAAATGTAGAACTCCTTAAATCTGAAAGTTAACCCAAGGAGTAATAAAAGTGAAAAATGATGCACAAATTGATGTATTCACATATCATGGGGATTAACACTTTCTCATTTTACCTTTATATAGTACCTAGGCTTGCAGACTCTCTGGCAGATGTGATCATCATAAATCAAAAGATTCATCATAGTCAGCTACCTGATTTCATCTTAACTCTTCCAGATGTTCACTGTCTATACTTTAAAAGCACATTACGGAACATTATCCTGTTTTCAACCAAGAGTATCAAAGCCTGTATATCCAGTGCAATTATAATTAAAGCCTGATCACACAAGGCACTGAGTAGCCTCAGCACGCAGGTTTATTTACAACAAAGCACATAATTATAGGCCTGACTTTGAAGATGTGTGCTAAAACATTATTTCTTTAAGAGGGACTTAGGTCCAAACTTAATTGCAGGCATTGGCTTTAAAACTGTAATGAGCTGTGTGTTGACGGCAGACACATTGCAAGTTTGTGGTTATTGCTCTTCTCCCAGATAATTCCAGCTTTATAATATTTGCCACTGATATATTATATTCAAACAGACTGATTGAACACTAAGTATCTAATACAATAATTGATCCAATGAAGCATCAATTTACTCTTTTAAAATTTTATTAGATTCTTTAAATTTCAAATCACCATTGATTTTTAAATATGAAAAGAAGGAAAGGTGTCACTTGCCGGAATAAGTAAAAATAATAATATTTCATCCAGAAAAAAAGCCTTTAGCCTTTACCATTTTCAGAAAACAAAACAAAACAAAATAAAACAAAAAACAAGGAAGAAGATACTTAGATAAAAATTTAACCTTAAATAAAATTTCTGCATAAGAAATAGGTTCTTTCAAGGGAGCTGCTCTGGATATCTCTGTCTGTGTCTGAACAGCTGACCAGGATCCATTACACATCCTCAGGCTCTAGAGAGTTTTGCATTGTTTTGTTCCCACTTGGCAAGGACTCGCACTGCATCATCCACCTCTCTCTTGCAAGGAACCCAGATATTAGATATGTTGATAACATAACAAGTTCCACAGAGTCTACTTTTATGCTCTAGGATGTGTCTCTGGGGTTCAGCCCAGCTGGTGAGTACTTTGTATATGCGCACTGCCATCCAGCCGTTCTGTGTCATGAGATCAATGCCTGAAACTTCTGACTGCCATGGCCACTTCCCCGTTCCGCACCAGACAAGTCTGTAGATTATCTTATCCTCTAGTTTAAACTCCTTAGTGACTGTCTTCTGAGGGAAAAAAATAAGCCTAGCAAAGAGTTTTCTTACACCTGTCACTTTATTGTTTTAAGTCCTCTGAAATGATGACTTCACTACCAAATATCAGACTTTCTGTGATGTATTCCCCATTCTGGTCTCACCTTCTGTGAGTTTGATGACTCTCAACATGTCAGACCGGAGAGCTCGTCCTGACCTCATCCCTCTTGCATGATTGATATGCTTATTTTGTTGTCTTCTATGCTTATTCTCTCTCCTGCTAGCAATATGCATTCAAAATCGGTTCCCACCTTTTCATTCACATCTTTTGGATGGCAACTTCGCCCTTTTCACTGCAAAGGCTCCTAGAACCAAAGATTCAGTGTTCTGTGGAAATACACCAGTAGCTAAAAGACAAACAGCCAATTGTCCTTGACTGTAGCATTGGCAATTTCTCAACAGTAGTCTTTATTGAAGTTTTAAACCCTTTTCTTAGTCAGAGTAGCTGTTTGAAGTGCAATTCAATAAGCTACCCAGTGCAAGTTAGGCAGATGTTAGCAAATAATATGAAATGGAGTTTCTACTACAGATACATCTTACAATATTAAAAATGGCCACCAGTCCTGTTTAACATTACAAGACATCAACAGCATTAACTGTGAGGGAGAACAGTGTCCACAGATGGCTCTGATTCTTTTTTCACGCCCTTAGTAGTGTAACAAGATGAGGTTGTATTTGTGTTTGACGAAAGACAGAGAAATACAGTCTCCTTGACTTCAGCACTCCTGTGTGTGCATCATACCCTTCAGCTTAACTCTGGGTGAGCTTCAGAATAAAATTTGTAGTTGCATTAGTGTTTATAAAGAGAGGATATTATTTTCTAGCTGGTTTATGTTCATGTGTTGCTGGGAGAATGGCGGGGAATGACATCTTTGCAGGGAATTTCCTACTTTCTGAAATAACACAACTTTTACACAGTAACTTTCTCAAAGTTAACATTCTACTCTAAGTTATGGCTACACAGGTGAGGGTTCCAGCAGAACCACATATTGTAGAGATAATAGGGTGGAATCACAGTTCTGCTAACTCTTTGCTAAGGAATACAGTTCTTTATGCTCCTATTTGATTTTTATAGCCTTGCCTGAACTCTCTTACACTTCTATTTGAGTCAATTGAATATTTTACCCTAACCTACCCTTTGGCTCCAATAAAAGAAAAATGAAACAATATTGGCATACATTGATCTTCTCTCTTTCCATAATCCCTTTGTCAATGTCAAAAGGAGTAAAAAGTTACAGTAGCCTTTTCATAGGATACCAGCATATCTCAGGTGAATGAAAGATAAAATAACTAAAAGTTTCCATCATAAATTAAAAGTAGACAGTGAGTATCTGCTAATGATTAATTTTTAGATATTATCTGTGATCCACCTTACAGGATTTAATTATAAGTTTACACTTTATTAGAATGGAAAGACACTTCTGCCATTAAACAGTGCAGAATAACACATTTCAAGCGTTTTTTCCCTTTGTTTGTTAGACAAAAATATCTAAGTTGGTGCTTACCAGTTGATTTTGATTTTACAAATGTCACTAAACCCTTCAGAAACCTACATAAAGGAAGAACTCCTCTTTCCTCTGTAATGGTTAAACTTTTTTTTTTTATCAAGAAGCCTAGAAGAATATCTAAGTCTTTTACACAATTACAGTTTACGTAACCATGACTTAGCAGCATGTCATAATATCATGGTCATGTTAGAATTAATGAAGATAGCTGAAGAAATACAGAATTTAAAAGTGGGTAGTGGTTGCAAGGGCTATTTTGGGATAGTACTTATAATTGAGTGTAGAAGCAGCTCAATAATATTTGTTGCATACATTTTCATGAAGATTTTTTAATGCAATTTGAGAATAACAATGAGGGAGTGATGCTTGTATAGAATTTTCCTCCCAACAGGATACAAAAATATCTACTGTATGAGCAGGGGTGTATGATACGGTAACCCGCTGCTTTAAAGCACTGCTTTAAGAGGTTCTATCTTATAGGATATTGGTAACTAAATACCTCTGTGAGTATGGACACAAAATAATTTCTCTTTGACCGGTTGGGTATATTAATTTCATTTTCACTTAAATCCTTTTATGCAGATATATAAATGAGTCTTAGTATAAATGAGTGCATGCATTTTTGTTTTTTTTCATGTCTTTTATAATACAAACTGAAATCATTTCACCTCCTTGCAGGATTTCACCTCCTTGCTCGACTCTACAGCTGAAGATGGTGTTTTGGATGGGTCCATAGGCAGCTTAGGCACGGTCAGGTGGAGGATCAGCATCTTATATTGCACTCATGGATTCTTGTGTTTGGTGTAAACAAGGAATAAAATATAATTGACAGTGAGAGGCTGCATAACTCATTTCATTAAATTGTAATGCAAGGGTAGTATGGTGATTACAAAGCTTATTACCTGTATTGAAAATAATCTGTCTTGTGAAATACTGCATGTAGAAAATAGAGAAAGTGCTCTAAAAATCACTGGGAAACTGATGTTAAAATTCAGTCTGACAAATACTGCAGAATTATGTTGATGTTACTGAGATAGTCTTCTGATATTAAAAGTATGTACAATCCACCTTTAACATAATTTCTATGCCATTTTGTGTTATAAAGCTGTATTATTACTCCCTCAGTAATTTTTATTCACACCTCTGAGTGATAAAGTCTGACATAATTTGTCAGACATCTATAAAAAAATGAGAAAATCAAACCTTTAATGGATTCTAGATCAGAAAGAAAACAAGGACTGATTTAAAAAACTGTTAAACTGTTGTTATCTTTGTCTTCTTTCATCTCAGTAGTGACTTATCTGTCTAACAAGTACTTCTTACTTTCAAATATCCATGAAAAATGCAAGTTTCAACAATGTGATGAAACAGCCAAAACATATTAAACTCCCATGTGTCACCTGAGCCATGCAAACTCATTGCAAATTTGAGCTAAATTGTGTTTTCATTAATTTCTGTCACTTATTTTGCTCTACATTACATTTACTGTGGACTAAAAATGCCCTTCCGGTCAGTCAGAAAGGCTCAGCTCATGCTACCTGGACTGTTAAACTTGTCTCAGCCTTTATGCATTTCCCACAAGAACCAGAGTAAGTTGTAGATCGGTTATTAATTATTATTGCTATGTGTCATTCTGCAGTTCAGTCACCTTTCTTTTCTTTTTAAAATGAGTGTGATCCCCTTTTTCACTCCATCAAATCTATTCACTATCAGGGAAAAAGATGAATTTAAATAAAAAACTCATTCCTGATAATATCAGAAATACCCAGGAAAATAGTGTAAACCACACTCAGGTGTCTTCTCTGACTTTACGTGCCTGTGCAACAAGGCCTAAATATAAAGTCACAGACTATTCTGAATCTCTTTATGTCTGTTTGGATTAAAGACTGATGTTTGTCTATACACCTCTCCATTAGTTTGGTAGGACTTAAATACTATCATTCAATCCTTACATTTTACCTTTGGTCTTCTAGGGACAGCTGCCTTTCTGTGGGGTGGCATTTAAATATTTTGTAACCCATACAGAGGTCCCTGTTGTTTCACTGGCAGCGAATAGACAAATTCCAGCATTTCTATTAGATGTTTGCATAAAATATGAAGAAAGGTTGTGTTGATACATATCTCAGCTTCGGCCTGTTGGCACTAACAGATGTTTAAAGAGGCAACATTTCTTGAAGCATCTTTTTCTGTTGCAGAAAGTCATTTGACAAAGCTTGGGTTCCTGGCAATTGTTCAACCCTCCCTAGTAAATTTTCCATCCCAAGTCAACCCTACAGCTTTAAACCCTGCTACACTCCCTCAGCCATCAGAATCATCAGTATCTGCTTTTAGGTGCACTTTCCTTTCCTCTTCTAGATATGAGATGTTTCCAGCAGTGATCTTCATTTAATACATATTCCTACAGGTTTAAGCATGAGACCAAGATAGGTCAAGTACTATCTCATCAAATGTTAGATAAAACTATAGGTGATTTCAGGATTCCCATTTTAATCAAAACTGTATCTAAGGTAAAATGTAAGCCTTACTCAGAATAAATACAGAATAAAAGGGCCATACATACCTTGCTTTTCACTTCCTCTTTATGTCTTGACTTTAGATATACAAACTGCACTCAGATGGTTCTCCAGTAATTTGGATGTATTGAAATGTAACTCTCCTAGGTCAGACAGTCAATTGACATATATATCTGTGGCTTTAAATGATTTAAAAAGATTCTTCTTCACTCTGTGTGATCAGGTTTTCTTTGGTAGGACAAAAGCTGGCAGAGGCCCGCAAGTTGCTTTCAAAATGTGACAAACCCAATACTTCCCCAGCCTACATATGCCTTGTCTTGCCCATCACTCGTTCATCATAACAGCTACTGTTCATTGCAAACTAACTAGGATGCATATATGCTTGGTCTATGTCTGCCAACTCTGGTGTATTATGAGAGCCTAGAAAAAATCACCTGGACAGCAAGAACTATCTCCCATAAGGGAATGTTGTAACTCAAGGCCTGGCTGAGATGAAGGAGTCAAAGACCTCTTTCTCTCCAGCTACCACTGTTATTCCAGGCCTGGCACTGAGAACAGTGGTCACTTACTGTTGGACACCCTCCAGGACCGCACATCAACACCACAACAGTGAATATGAATTCCACATCTATCACTGTAACCCATTCCCTTCAAAATTCAACCTGTTCTTTCTGTCTCTTCTACCAGTGTAGAAACAAAGCCCAGTCTGGGCCATTTCAAAATGCTTTCTATTTCCCATGCGCTACTTTTATACTGGGGACAGAAGGCTTCAACAATCACTGTAGGAGCAGGATTCAGAAGAAGCATTGAGACTTCCCTTTGGCTAAACAGTGAACTACTGGTCATGAGTGAAGTTCCTCAGGGGAGGATACCGGCTCTGATGTTATTCAATATCTTCACAGACAATCTGCGTGTGCACACTCATCAAGTTTGCAGATCATGCCATGCTGGGAGGAGGGGTTGATATAACAGAAGGACAGGATACCGTACGAACAGAACTCAGCAGGCTGAAAGGTTGAGCCAGCAAGAATGACATGAAGTTTAACAAAGAGAAGTTTAAAGTACTGCACCTGGCACAGAATAATCCCAAATAACTGTACAGGATGAGGTCTGGCTGGCTGTGGAGAAGCTTTACTGAAGAAGACCTAGGAGTACTGGTGGACAAGAAAATGAATGTAAGCCTGCACTGTGGCCTGTAGCAAAGAAAACAAACTATGTTCTGGGAAGCATCAGCAAGAGATTAAGCAGTAGATCAAGGGAGGTCATTATTCTTCTCTAATGGGTACTTGCTAGGCCACTCCTGGAAACTATGTCCACCATTGGTCCCAGTTCAAGAGAGACTTAAAAAACTGGAGAATATTCAGCAGGGGGCTACCAAGATGATTAGAGATCTGGAGAACTTAAAAACTTAACATAAAAAGAAAGTTTGAAGGACTTGGGTTTGCTAATACTAGAGAAGAGGAGTGTCATTAGGGATCTAGACTGGGAGAAGAGCTCCTTGAG
>JMFS01063589.1:0-45858 GCA_000699545.1 Podiceps cristatus
CAGTGGGAAGGTGCTGCAGCCTGGTGAACCGCTGTCACTGCCGGTACGGACATTTTGGCACCTACCCTGGCGGCCCTGACCCCGGTACACGTATTCCCGCAGGAGTTAATAACTGGAGAGCTCGTAGAGGGCTCATCATCTTACCTCCTCCTCCTCGCATGCCTGGTAAGGTCCTGCGGGATATTGCTCTTGCAAACTGTGAAAATATTAGCATTGCTGAGGAAGAGAGGAGCAATTACTTTTGAATCGGTCAGGAAGCTCAATGTTTGACCACTTCCATGGATGAGGCATTACTACTACTGAAGGCTCAGACACGGGAAAGAAGGCAGTTTGGAAATGCTGGCAGGATGGGCTGCTCGGTGGAGCAGACGTGTTGCTTCAACATAGCACAGTGTGTAAATGGTCTTTTAAGTAAAGACTTCAAAGCTTATATTTGACTCTGCTATTTTGCCCCCCCCCCCAAGTATTGTGAATAGCAGCAATAGAGCAGCAAGACGGCTTGCCTTCTGTAGTGTTTTCTTAGTCTTTCCTCTGTCATCTAGCTATGACTTGATACCTGCTGTTGCAATGACAGGCTTCCCATGTTTATTAAAAATATGCAGAAATAAATTTAAACCGTGAATGCTTGTTCATTTAAACATTGTTAAACAAAGATCCAGCTTTAACCTGTAACAGCTGGGGAAATTTGAATTTTAACCAACCTGCCTCACCAAGTTTCTCAGTGCAGGTGGGCTTTTCTTTCCACATGGTCTGTTACTATTATTGCACTACAGCAAGATCTCCGCTGCTTTGTCACATACTTTTTTAGCAAGGAACAGGATGCCTGTACTATCACACTAGTTACATTGCAGAGGATACTGGCTCTGAAAATCAGCATGCTGTGCTATTCCCAAAATTTATTTCTATTCTGTTGCTTCAGAAAAAAAGTTTTCTCTTTCCTTCTTTGACTGCCTTCTGTCAAGGAAAAAACATGACTCTCTTGGAAGTGGCAGTGGCATAGCTCAGTCTTGCTACCTGAACAGGGTAACAGGGTTTGTAAATAGTATGCAGCTGGTATTATCTCCTTCGTCTGCTCAGTTGACAAAAACTCAAGTATCAACTTCTCACATTGTAGATCCTGGATCTCAGGAGGAAGAGTCTTTAAACAGAACTAAACCTTTTTCTATTAAGAAACCCCCAAAACCCCAAACTTGTGTTTTGTTCTGCCAGTGCCTGTAGTTTGTAAACTTGTTTTCAGGTTTACCTGGTCACACTCATTGACGAGGCTTTCTCTGGGATAATGATTACTTATTATCTCACAAGGTAGCTTTTACCTCCACTTAAACTAGTCCTGGTCATCAGGTGTTTGGCCTGTTTTCTGCTGTAAAATGAGGAAACCTGTTAGTACCACAGAGAGGTAAAAGCAAAATCATCAGCTTGCATCTAAACCTTTCAAAAGTACGTAGAGGACATGCTTGGGGCAAGTGGTCAGAGGGCCTCTCTTCGGCTGTCTGGAGGAGTTTCAGAGAAACCGAAGAGGTAACTTCCCTCATTTCTGTTGGGGAAAGCTGGTATTTGAAAAACACACCTCTGAGTGGTATGTACCTCTTGATTTCTAGGGGAAGGATGTCATTTGAAACCTGTCCCTTGGATGTAGGAGTTGCCCTTCCAGAACAGGAATGACCACTCAGGATCCAAATGAGCAATGGCTCCCACTGCTGTGGGCACTTGGCAGACGCACCTGGGGAGTGAGGTGAAGGAACTCGCAGCATAAATGCCCTTTTCACAACCTAACCTCTGCTTTTGCAAGAGGAGTTTCTCCTGCCCTTCAGCTCCTCTTCGTTGGCTCTGCCTGCTGAGGCAACAGATGCTAATGCCTGTCTTCCAGTTGGCTTCAGCGAGCCCTTTCTCTGCAGTCCCTTATACTCTTTTAGCTCTAGCACAGTCTCTACTGGAGTAATTGAGTATTTTACAGCCTTCAGTGTGTTTATCCTCAGAAAATACCTGCAAGGTCAGTATTGCTCTCTTGCAGCTGAAAACATAGTGAAATTAAGTTACTGGCCCAAGTTGACATAGGAGACCTATGCTTTTTCCAGTGGTTTCCCAGTTGAAAACGTACCTTTAGTGGCACAGTAACCTATACCAGCACCTCTGGCATCACCACCAGATGAAGGCGGCTGGACCATGGCTAAGGCAGGCTCTGGGAAGCGCCTGTGTGAATCATCGCATTTCTCTTTATTGATACCCACTGGGGCAAGAGGAACAAATGGTCAAAAGCAGACAGAGGCTGCCTTACACCCAAACCATATATCAGTCGGTCTCTGATGAAATTGTTTTTTTGAAGTGAGAACTGGTGGTGAATTAGTGAGCTCAACTTTAGAAGTTTGGTTAACTGCCAAACAAATGGACTCCCCTTCAAAACTATTGCTTGCTAATGCACTTCTAAAAAGTTTTTATCAATAAATAATTCGCACTTAACGGCTTGAGGCTTCTCGTGCTGAACTGAAATAGTAAAAATGACAATGGGTGTGGTATTGTTTTAAATACCTTTGCAAAATAAAACCAGAGTTGCTATTAGATTATCAGCTCCTAATAACATGCATTTGTAATAGAAGCAACATAAATTAAAAAGCTTTGTGCAGCACAATAGCGTATCTCACAAGCGCTGTGAAGAACAAGACACAGTGCAATGCCTGTAGAGGAACTGTGCCAGAAGAGGTAAAGCACTTTATTAATAAAAGATGAGCTCCGTATTCATGTGAATAAATCTTCTGTAAAGTAAAGCCATTAGAGCTAGCAAGAACTACTACTGAATCACACAGCACACAGAGACCTACCAGCCCACTGAGCTAATAGTGTAACTGCTCCAGACCAGAGTTTCATCCAGGTTAGACTTCATTCTAAGAAATTATGTAAAACAAGGGGGTAGCAAAGGAGGTCTAGTTAAGAACCAAAATTCCACAGAAGCCTGTAATCTAAAATTGTTTTTGGGTTTCTACCAAAAGTCCTTCCGTATTTAAATAGATGTATGCACAACTGGAGAGATTTAGTATTCCTTGGAAAATAACAGACTAATGTGATAATCGTGATGTCATTAACACCTTCACAAATCCTTCCTTACCAACGGAGTCAGCAGCTGTAGGACATGCCTCCAAAATGGATCTTTTTGGTAATACAGATGTCAGTTACTGCAGCAAATCAACTGCAATATATAGCTGTGCATCCTTGTAGACTGTATACTTCTATATTCTTGAAACAAATATATTACTGCATGAAGTTATAAATGTTTTAGAGATTAGTTTCATATCTCTAGTTATTCATGGAAAAAAAAGGGGGTATTTTTGACACAGCTTGTGAAAATACAACTACTTCTTGTAAAATGAAACTTTATTCTAAAATGTATCCAAAATTGCAAGACACAAGCACCATTAAACAGATAAATAGACATATATTTATGTACAGAGAGCATCAAAACACAAAACAATTGTTAATATAATTCTTATACCATTTTAATGAGTATCCATCAATAAAACTTTACAATTTAAAGAAGACTTTTCAGTTGCAAAACAGTTGTAAAATCATATGTATAAATTATGTTTACTACAATTCCAATAACAGAGGCAAAGTAAAATACAAAAATAATAATCAATACTGCAAATTCAAATACAAAACCCAAAGTAATGCTGCACAGGTACATATGTACACTGGATGAATTCATGCAGCTAGGCAGTGCAACAAATTAACTGCTGAGTTTAACTTACCACAAAATGGAACAACTATGTCGGCAAACAGAAGAAAATATATTTTTGTAATAAATCATAGTGCATTTTGAAGTTAGACTTTATAAAATGATTGTTGAGTGATATAATTCTAAAATCCCCATGTGATCTGAGATTCCCCATCTCCTCTCCTGCAAAATAAAATACAAATGACAAAAGCTAAAAAACCCACCGTAGTACAGAGTCTGATGTACTGGTACCATCTTGATTTCTTTCTATTCTCGGTATCAGACTTCTTTGCAAGTGTCCATGTCCACAGGGACATGCGTTACACTCCTTGCTACCAAAAGTAAATCTCTCACGCTCCAATGCTATCTCCATAAACTGAATCTCACACGATGCTTAGACTGCACTGGCTGAAAGAGACACAGCTGAGCCTTGAAAAAAGAACTCTTAAATCCCTATCAAGTACAGAGAGAGAGAGTAAAACAGAGGATAGAGAGACCTCGTTATTCCTGAAGCTCCTATCCCTAATTGCTTTAATTACATAAACACAGATTAACATAAGAGGCTTTTATGGCTTGGATGAAATTTCTGCTAATTTGCCGGGCAAGCGCAAGGCCCATGTTTCTCCACAGGGCTTGCCTTTCACAGTGCAGAAGGCTACAGACTATTTTGGTTGGTGAAAGGAAGCCTCAGGTAACTATACAGAAAAATACTTCCCCGGTGAAAATGTATTAGAGATAAAGAAATGAAATCAAAACAGAACCTCTTGAAAACTCTGATTTCTTGTGTAGCTGCAATACTAAAACATGGCTGTTCACCTTTCACTTCCGTGTTGGTTGGTGTATCATGAACATGTAGATAAAACAGAGGCTCATACCTCATTGAATATTACTGGTTAAGTGTCAAAAGTTAGATGAGATACAATTACACAGTCTGACACTTTTCTTAAAATCTCAAGTGATAAGCACGCTCAGTGTTTTCACTAGCAAGTTACTGCTAAAATGCTACATTTCTTTGCTGAGAAAGACATTCATTTACAGAAGCCTGTAAACTACTGAAGAGTTGCTTCCTGCATCCCTTGTGCTTCCAAACCCCCCGTTCAAGCCATCATTAACTTTGAACTTAGTGGGATTTTCAAGCAAAAAAGGGATGCAGAAAAACACCTGTATTGGGTAAGCAATGTAGCAATTTATACAGCAGCACTTCTATATTTCCAACATGCAAGCACGTGTAGAGAAGCTAAGAGACAGCATGCACTGCAGTGATATGTCATTGTGCTTATGTCTGGAGAGAAAACTATGGCATTTCCACTCGGGAAAACATAAACGTTAGCCCCAGAAGACTCAAATAGCCAGTAATAATGAAGCCATCTGCTACTATGTAGTAAAGAACATCCCAAAAGAGGGAAAACGTTTTGTCTGCTCGTAGCTTATAGATACTGAAGCTGAAGGGAATTACAAAGGCACAATACAAGCCTATATTTCTTGTAAGTTATATATATTCGTGTATTTTTGCTCATACCACCTCAAGATACTGAATGGTAAAATAATAACTGGAGATATAAATGTTAATGGAAAGTTAAGCACTAAAAATAAATGATTGCTGGAGAAGATAGCTCATTACTTGCTACATTTCTACCCTTCCTGGATGGTGAACTTGTCCACCTTTCCTCCAGGGGCTGACAATACCCATCAAGAACATGGTGATCCACCAAGAAATCTGGAAGAGTGACAGATGACAAACAGAATGGCTTTATGCATCTGAAAAGTTGTCCGTAAGTGGGTGCCACAGCAATCTTTCCCACTGCCACTGTTTTACCTTTGGCCCAGAATTCACTGAGAACCCAGAAACAGTAACTGGAAATTCATGCCCATTTTCACGCAGAGATGAGGCTAAGATAATCCGTGGAGATAACATTTTGGTTAACATCTGTACAGTGGAGCAAGGATTGTACTAACGTATCATAAAAGCCAATTCTCAATTTTTCTATTCGTAGCTACACAAAAGATGTTCATCGTTTTCAACACTGAATGACTCACAACTTGGGAAATAAAGCAAATGTATCAATACCGCTCCTGTTTAACTCACAAAAAAATTACACATGAAGTTATATGGCAACTTTGGAGGCAGCTGCTGTCCCAGGCCCAGCTGTGAGAATGTGGACACTTCATGAAGGAGACAAATTACAACATTCACCTTTTTTAACTTCAGCTGTTCCTCAGCTCGCAACAAGAATTGGTACAATTGCTGTTACAGTTTTGTACCGGCTGTTAATGAAGAAAAGATAGCAAGTTGAACTAGAGTAAGATAGGTGTATGGTGCAAGCCTGAGGTGGAACCTGCTATAAATGGGCTTTGCTAATCCACAGTAACACTGTCTGCAAAGATCAGGTCTATCTGAAACTGGATACTTTCCTCATTTCTGAACCAGCATGTGAAAGCGTACATATTTACTGCAAGTTTATCAAAAAAATCCCCATAAACTGTCACTACTACCTATATTCTCATAATCCTAGATTAGGAGCTCCTAGATTTATTCCTTAAAGCTCTTTAAGGAATCTTTAGCCATCCCTAGAAAGTATGAACATTAACATCTTAGTTACAACCTCACAGCTGAATTCAAAAGCAGCATATGCTATTGCTGGTGTTTCAATGGTTTCTTCATGTGTGGCTTTCAATGCATGAACCGGCGCAGGCAAAGACTGAGAGAGGCCACTTCAGAAATAAAGGTGAAGATTTCTAGGTAGGTGTAACCTTCTAGAAATGTTCAAAGTAGTTAGGTCAAGTTACACCGGTTTATAAAAAAAGGAAGTAAAGACTAAGAAAATAGCAACCATGGGGCAGAAATGTCGTGTTTGAGATTGAAGGATTCAGGAACTCATCTGGAAGCCACTCAGATTCAGGTTCTTAGGGGCTGCGTTACTCTTGTCCATACCGGGCTCAAATAAATACACTTCTGTGTGCAAGGATGTGAAGCTAAATATAAACACCTGGATTCATCCCACCTAATTGTAGGCCTTTAAAAACATGCAGGATTCACCAGTGGAGAGGGCAATTGATGCCATAATACAATCTTCCAGAGGCATCTCCCCTTCTGTCTCTTCTCTGATGTACAGAAGAGATCTGGGCTGGTAATTTTTAGGCAGCTAAAATTAGGGTGGGATGAATTGGGCCACAGTGTGGAGCTGAAACAAGTCTGATGTGGTGTACACTATGCCATCACAAAACAGTCTGTAATAGCCTGGTCTGAGGCTCCAACTTAGACATGCTTTGTGGTTAGTGACCCACACAATCCACGACTTTGCAGCTCCCCAGTCTTGCAAAGAACTTTTTAAAGAGTGAGGCTTGATTTTATGACCTTGTTTCCCTTGTTTGGTGCTTAGACAAGATGGCTTTTCCAAAGAACGTATTCCCGGAGCTGAGCTACACTGGCTGTCAGAGGCACTCTAAGGGGACGTTCTCTCAATACACAAGTGCACTCAGGGCTGCATTTTGGTACAACAGAACTAACACCACCAAATCTCTCAGCACTTCAACTGCTGTGGCAAACAACTGTGTATTTCCGAAATGATTTTGAAAGAAGGGAAGCCTTCAGGGGCAGGTCTGTTTTCCGACACAGTCGAAGGGCTTCAAATAAAGATGAATCCATGGTGCAACTCCCTCCAAGGGCTGCAGCTGGGATAGTTACGATCCCCCAAAGCAAGACCCTAAACCATCTGGAAAAGGATCACTGTCAGGCAGCATCAACAGTGACTACTGCCTTTCTGAAACCATCCCACAGGCTGCTTTTAAAAGTTGCACACAAGGTCCGGAGAAGTTTGCAGCTGGAGAGGTTACTCGTCCTAACACAACACTCACACAAGCCCACCTATTTATGATGCTGTGGGAATCTTGCATCGCCATGCTTTTGAACACTTTCAGTATGGCACGGATTGGCTCTTTGCGGTATGTGTCAATAACAAAGATGAAGCACACACTGAGAAGAAATACAGCTATTCTAAAATACACAAACTTTGTGAGATCCCCAATATTATAAATATTAATGCTTAAGGTCAGAGGCAGTATCAAGTTTTGCATTTATTTTCTACATTAATATTTATATTGACAAAATTAATTCTTGCTGGTTTGGAAAATTACTGAGGTTTTTCTTTATTTCCAAAGAGTGGAGTTTGAACATTAGGTTCATTTATGATGTTGAAAGTCATTCTTTGTCTAAAATACACCTGCATAACTGTTTAAATGTGACCTGTAAATACTTGGGATTATGGGATTAGGATTACCCTGTTGTTCTCTGTAAAGGTCTGAAGTAATCTGTAGAAACATTTTTTTTTTTTTTTTAACCTTAGAAATATAGGGAATTTATCTATCACTAATCTACCTATCTATCTATCTATCTATCGCATTTATCGCAAGTACTTAAAAGACATATGTGAAAGGGTGAAGGTGCAAAGTCACTAACAAAGACTGTCTTTATTCAAAAGATTAATCTAGTCATTTAAACTATCAATAAAAACAAATACAACACAAAACTTAAAATAATCCAAGTAAGAATCCCCTTCAACTTTCCTAGCCTTTTCACTTTTCCCATCATTGTCTTTAAGTCTAGACAGGACTTGAACTTCTGATGTCAGAAAGTAGCAAAGAACACAAACACATTTTCAGGTCTTTGTTGTGTATCATAAAATACTAATAAAGACAGAATCCAGAGTTCAAGAATTCAGATTGTTTTTCTGTCTTGATAAGCAAATAATTAAATTCTCCTTAGAACATTGCCTCATGTGAAGCCTGCTGTAGCTGTGGATGAGGACACAGTATGGAGGCAGTGCTTCACCCCCTGTATACCCTTGGAGATGGGTTTCTGTCCTGGCATCGATGCCTAAGTTTTTGGGAAAAAAACCCCAAACAAACCAATAAACCAAAAAAAGAGACACCAGAGGAAAAGCTAGTATGTCTTTGCTCACTTAGTGCAAGGAAGCCTGTAGGCTGGCGGGTCTCCCTGCGACAGTCTGCTGGGGTCCCGTAGCCTGCCCTTGCCAGGGGACAGCAAGAGGAGAGGCTTTCCCTCCCGTGAGGTTCCCTGCACGGGGTCTGGTCCCCCAGGCTTGGAGGCACCTGCAGTCGCAAAGCACAGACTGCGTGCCCAGCACGGAGCCACGGAAGGTGCTAACCTGCAGCTGCCTCTTGTCTGCTGAAACCCAACCCCAAGCTCTCAAAAAGGATATAAACTG
The DNA here is from genome assembly GCA_000699545.1 of Podiceps cristatus. Classification (NCBI taxonomy): domain Eukaryota; kingdom Metazoa; phylum Chordata; class Aves; order Podicipediformes; family Podicipedidae; genus Podiceps; species Podiceps cristatus. The sequence goes on from JMFS01063589.1 coordinate 8,932, forward strand.
GGTTGCATTCTCGTACATTACATTTAATATTCCTGTCAATGGCTTATATATCTGCTGTTTGAAATAAATTCTGAAACCACTAAGCGTGCTTAACAGAGCTTTAACTATATATGAACAGCAAGTTTTCAGGACAGAACAAGTACTGTTGTAGTATATAATACACATGGCTGTACAATCAAAAGCCACCTCTTGCTTCAAAACAAGAATTTACAGTAGTAAGCAATGGTGACACAGTTTCTTACACAAACCCTACAGGAATTTACAGAATATGCATGGATCACTGAGGTTATAATGCCAGCAGTAGACTACACGAGTATCTTGTGCAATGTGAACAAAGTTGACAATAGTTTAACAATGCTTTTAAGTAATTCACATAATTATGCTAACCCACCAGCTATCAAATTTCCCTCCTCTCCCCACCAGAAACAAGTGTTTGCCAGATGCGTGTACAGCAATACATAAAAAAAAAAAGATTTGTTTTTGTGGTTTTAGGCAAACATGCACAAAATAGATGCACTGCAACATTTTTGCAAGGGGATACTTGCCACAAAAAAAGCCCTCAAAATTTGGTCTCTAAGCATGTACAGTGTTTGGATTCATACTTCTCAGATAGCCACTACAAGGCTAAAAACAATTATTGTATGGATGTTTTTCATCCTGGAAAAAAAATATATACTCGATTCTCAACCAACAGAAAGCTCCAGATTCCACTTTACTCTGCCAAACTTTCATGTCCATATTCCAGCCCTAGTTTAGGAACTTTTATTCTTTTTTTTAACTATTAATGTAAATGCAAATCAAACCAAAACTAGGAGTTAAGCAGAAAATTGAGAACAGACCTGGGAAAAGCCTAGACATGCTTTTGAATGTCATGTTTTTAGGTGACAATTCAGCAACCACTGCTTTGCTTTTCTGCTGAACTGCTGGACATCCTCTGTGCTCCTGTCAGAGACAGGAGGCCCGTGGGCATCGCAGTCCCTGGTCCACAACCCACCTGCATCAAGAAACCCAGCCTCTGCTGGGGGCTACAGACTCTGCAGGATGCACCTCTGCGTTGAAACAGAAAGCAGCTACTGCTTCCCAGCCAGCTGTTTTGCTGCTAACAAGGCTGTGACCAGTAGCGTACTTTTCACACCATAGATTTAGTAAATTTCTACCTCAATTGAACATCCTCTATGTGGATTTTATTTTCGTCCAATCTCCATGGCAAATACCAGCTTTTGTTTCCAGCTATTTTATGGAATTGTTAGAAATCATCTCGTCTAATGTGTTAGTCTGTAGAACGCTTAAATCCCTAATCTCAAACAGTAAGAGCTCTCAGGATGTTGCACTGCCACTCCTTATTTGTGGTTACACTCAGTGTCTCTAATGACATAAATTTGTTGTAGCAGTGCTCTTGTTACAGATGTGAATAATCTTCTGTGTGTTTGTTGGGCAAATTGTTCCTATTTTTGTGCAAAGATCTGTACATCTGATGGGAAAATCCAAATGAGAAGAAAACATGGAGATTAAACAACAGAAATAAAGCCTACAACTATCCAGTTCATCCAGTTGATAATTTAGCTCCTCAAGGATCAGAGCAGTTGTTCCATAGCAATAAATCTTCTTATCAAAAGCAATTATTGATGATTCACTCTATAGGGACAAACATAGGTCTGGTCATAGTTCTTGTTATAATTCCCTCCTAATCTGAAGAACTGTATATATCTCTGTAACAGACCAAACCACTAAATCATATGGTCTATTTCCTAGTACACCCAGGGTATCGAGAAAATGCATCCCCTTTCAAAATCCCCATGTTTTGTGCTGATTCCCTATGAAAACTGGTGCTAAAATGCCAGAAATGCTCCTAGCAAAATCAAGCTTCTTGCCTCAGCATCGTAAAATCTCAAGGGAGCTCCCCCCCCCCAGACCTAACTGCAAGAAGAAGGGTACAAGTTCTCAAGAGAACAGCGAGGTAGTGTAACAAATGCCCTGTTTCTGAGCGCACACCCGGTGGATATATTTATTATCCAGTCCTTAATCACCAGACCCCGTGAACGAGCCTGCCCGACCACTCGGTTACTCTTCTGAGAGATACAACCACAGAACCCCGCACGGCTAAGGGACACCCTGAATCACCCACGAGATACAGTCAAAACACGGAACAGACAAACAAAATGACTATTCGTGAATTGGGCTCTTACAAAGTCATACCTATCAGATGTTAGGCAATTCACTTTTGGGGATGTGGAAGGAGCTTTCAACATAACGTCCAGCTGTATTATTCACAGCAACTAGGTAGTAAATCTTGTTTTGATCTGATTTCCCCAAACCCATATCTTTCAGCAAATATTTATGATGCTGAATCCAAATAAACAATAAAAAAAAGGTAATTTGTTTCCCCATATTCATTTGCACGTTGAAATTAAGTAGTGGCTAGAAAGTGACCATTTCAAATTATAACTGAAAATTGCATTTTTATTAAATGTGAAAACACGTACCCCAAAAAAAACAACCTTTATACATTTTTATGGCAAGTTTTCCCATTACATGAGAGGCTTTCTTACATATTTTAAGCTTAAATGAAGAACAGTGACCAAACAGAAGTCTGGACTAAAACTGCAAAGCTGTTTGCCATGTGGAGGGAATAATGGCTGCACAACTGAAAACAAGATGGAAGTACAAGTTCACAAAAAGAGCTCATGTAGTAGTGAACAATGCTCTAATAAAGTAAGAAACAGAAGAAAGCCAAATCTGTTCTGTATATCAGTACTAGATATATAAATATGCTCCTGCATTGGAAAAATCTTTAAAATAATGTCTGTTTAGGGAAGACTTAATTTGAGCTTCTAGGCTGTCCATGCTCAAGCACAGTTTTTAGCATATTAGCAGTCCCACTTTCGTGGGGGATACTACTTTTTCCTTAAATCTGTTTTAAATTAACTAGGTGCAGGCTTTATTTCACACGAATGTGAATGTGTTTGCAGGATCAGAGTTTTAATGTGCTGAGTAGATGATGATCCATTTATTTTCTCTAAACTTGTTACTGTAATTTTTTTCCGAGATAAAAGCACTGGCAGACAATTTGCATGCATGCACTCAAAGTAGTATTTTAGGTAAGGATTTTTTATCTTGTTTTTCAGGTTGAAACATCATTTTGGAAATTTCATCAGACCCTCTGTATTTTGCTGTATTTACTCAGTTTATGTATCTGCCAAATAATGTCACACCTCAGATAAATTATGTATTTCACTCAGATCAGGGTGAAATCCTACCAAGAAATGACCTTACGTGAGTGGTTTCATCAAAGTTTATGGAGGACAACTGGCATGAGCAGCAGCTTGTAGGACTGAACCAGTAATGTCTGGAAAGCAGAGGAAGCCGCACACACTAAAATTTGAATCTAACCCATTTATCTCTGAGTGTAATGAATTTTCATAGTTGTTTCGTATCATTAAATCCTTAATTAGATCCTTAGTGTGATCAGTTTGAAGAGAAATGAGCTGTCACTGTTGAAAGAGTTTTTTGGGGTTTATTTGAAAGATGAGCTTTGTCAAGGTTCCCATCCTTAGGGCCCAACCAAACCCAAGCGTGCTTGGAACAGGAGCCATGGTTATACCATCACATACAGGAATTAAAGAAAAATAAATTTACCTGTACTTTTTTGTTGTTGTTAAGCTCTATTTTGCATTCTCCAAATGCAGATGTGTAGGGTCAAATCTTGAAGATTCCACTCCAAATTTAGCAACCACAACAACAACAAAAAAAGAATCAGAGCTGACTGGGAGCAGGAGATAATACTTAAAAATAATTAACTCATATGAGAAATATAAAGTGGTGCAACATCTATCAGCTGAAAATTCATTCTGACTGGTAAAGGGAAAAAAAGAATAAAATGTTCAATACTGAATATTGTAACAGCTGGTCCCTCATTAAACTACCCATCTAATTCCAGATCATATTTACATGCAGTATTTCATTTGATAGCCACAGAACAGGGGAAAATTCAAATGATTTTCAATGATTTTCAAGCAGTTCAACAAGCTGTCCTTCTGATGCCTGAATTGCTACCCACAAAGAAGCAAGATTCTATTAACTTCTTCCTAATCTGAATTATTGAAAATAAATAATTAGCCTACGTATTTCTCGTGGCGTATTGCCATTGCAAGGGAAAGCAACAGCTGGATGTCTTGGGACACGGGGTGTGTAATCCTATATTAAGGGGAGCAGGCTGGTAAGCCTGAAAGTTGTTACTGTCTCTGAATACGTGACCCATTGGTGGTCTGGGCTCTGCAGCCAGGATGCTTCCAAATAAAAAATGGGAAATGTGGCCTCAGCCAGAGGCTGACGGTCAACCCTCTGATCGGGGCCTGTCACTCTGAGATGCCTCCAGTCAAGCTGAGGCACATTTACATCCCTGGGCAGCACATGGTCAGTTAGACTCGACTTGAGGTTATTGCCACGTCTTACACATGCACCAAACTGACTCTACAGCGGAGGGGGGGACACAGAATGCAACTGTAATTCTTCCTCATGCTCAGGCAATTAGTAATGCAACCCATATATGCAAATATCCAGCTGTTTTTTTAATGCACATCAGGCCACATGCTTTACATGTGATTCATAGAGCTTCTTCCTCACCCTAAACCCTGTTCTTGCCTATACAAGACTTAGACATGGATATAAAATCTGGGTATGAATACTCCTTTTCATAGGATTATACAGCAGGTCAAATACCGGTTTCACTGTGAAATTCAAAAGTGAATCCCCATTTCAGCTTATTTCTGAAAGGCCAGAATATTTGCCAGAATTCTTACAGTATGAAAGATCATTACTCCCTCTTTCTGCTACTCTAAGATTTCATCACTTCTGTTTTTAAGAAGTTTTATTTTAACCTTGCCTGAAAGACCCATCTACAGAATAACTATCTGTTTATTTCCACATTAAAAAGAGAAATCTATCTAAAAACCCAGTGTGGAAAAACTATCCTGTGCCACTGAAAAGGAAATTCCGCCCAGAGCTGGACAAATTCTGACATTATCAATAATGCTGTTGCAGAAGGACAGATATAAACAGCAGTTACGTTACACACTGCTATCTAGTGCATTAGAAACATACGTGGGAGTAAAAAGTCAGTGCTTGGAAATAGTCTTTCTCTCCATATGAATACCCTAGATATGATGAAAATCCTACAAGGATTTATAAGCAAAAGAAAGAAAACAAATGAACTAGCAAAAAGGTCTATGCATACTAAAAAAACCAAACCAAACCAAACCAAACCAACAACAAACCCAAAGGGATACTTACAAAGTCAAGCAATTAGCGCCTAAGATTGCTTTCTAATGGTTCAGCTGCAGGACCTACGTATGGTTATTATCACCTGATTTACCAATGCACATGTAACTTCACTCATGTACCTAAGTACAGGGATGCAAGCATTCCCTACAGAAAGCTAGATGATTACGTTTCCTTGTATCTGATTAAAATTCTAGCAAGAAGATATGCACCGAATATTCAGGCTGATATTCTAAATATAAAATTTTGCAAGCTTGCACATCTTTCATTCCACCAGTCTGTGGGGCTATGTAGGTATGAGAAGTGCAGGACATACCTACTAACTTGGCATGTTGGGGCACAGAATGGCAGGCTATGAGAAGCAGGGCCCGATCCTGTTCCTTTTGAAGCCAGGTGTGTATTTACCGAGATTGATGCTGCAGGATCAATGCCACAATGTTTAATAATATAAATGTTTTGGAAGAGAAATGGAAAGGGGAAACAAAGATATACTTGCTGGCATTAAGAAAAATTGTATAGAAGGGAGTTCAGAAGAACTATAGAAGACAAATTATGTGCCTGAAAGGATTTTATGCTCCTGTATATAAATCAGGATAATGTATTTTGATAATGATATGCAATACGTGTTGGCAGTTCCCTATGAGGAGTTTCTTTGCAGAGGTTTAATTTAACAATCAGACTTTCATCCTTAACAGGTGCCTGTAAGATAAAATACTGCAGATAATGCCAAATTCAGAAAGAAAAAAAACCCCAAAGGCTCTGATCAATACTAGGCCCCAATCCTGCTTAATTTTGCCACAGTACAAAGCTTCAGCAGTGGGATGTACTCTGTCTTGTAAGAGAGCCCTCAGTGGTGACTGGACACGCTGGAGATGCCCGCGGGAGCCCCAGCCTGGCACGGGACAGCACAGGGGGCTCCCTGGGAGAAACAGAACAGACCCCAGATGCACTCAATGGTTTAACAGCTCACTCGAGGGCACACTTACCTGCTGCGTGAATGGGCTTTGGCACTTGATGCATAGTCTGGAGGTACCCATCCATCTTAGTCCAGCAGCAGTGACATCATCTGACTGAAACTGGCCAGCAAAGAGTCCTAAAGTCCTTCTTAGAAGGCTACCAAGGGTAATAGAGCTGTCAAATGCAGGCTGCAAGGACGTCTGGACTCTGCAGTGCTTACGGGAGAAGCTGGGGTACACGGGGGACACGGCCACTGAAAGCAGTGCTATTAGTGACAACAGCAAGGTCTGAGGAAATTAGATCTGATTTTGTGTTTTTGTAATTCAAATCAATAGTGGGCGCTTCTAGCATCTTTTGAGACAGCAACGAAGGGTTTTCCAAACATAATGTAAATTTTGTAATCACTGGGAATAAAGTCCACAAAACCATATATGACTATGTAGTTTATGTTTACAACTAGTCAAAGTAGTTATCATTACTAAAAAGTAAAGCTACCAAAATCTTGTATATTTTTAATATAATTTTAAGCTTCCAAGAGTTTCATCTTCGAATAGCCCTAACAATAGAGTAAAAAAGTGTTACACCTTTTTATTTTCATATATATATAATATATAGTATATGTAAATAAAAAGAGTTAGGAGATTTTAGTATTCCTTACATATCCCATTATGTGCAGCTACCATCACCATAAGCCCATTATACACGCTTTTTTATCACAAGTTCATGAAAAAAGTCTTCTTGCAAGACTTCAAGGACATAGCACATCTCAGAACTGCACCTCCTATATAAGTAGCTCTTCCATATGCAAAGTCCAAAGACAAGACTGCTTTTTCTCTGTGGCATGAATTTTTGTTCAGCCACTTCGTGCCCACACTGCTGATCACCAACCTGTTGACCACTACACAACTGAAAACTTTTGTTTTCTTGGGGGAGATGGAATTCATTAGGAACTAAATGTACTATAATCTTGGTTTTAGAACTTCACCTGAAAAGAAATGGGATTGCTTCCAGAGGCATTTCCTTTAAGACCATATGCCTTTCCTCCATTCTGTCCCCAGCTTTCATGTCTAACAGGCTGAACTCCTTACAAAACGGCCCAGACCACTGTTCCTCTTCTGTTCATGGCAAAAGGTAAGACCCTCAAAAGGCTAGAAGTCATAAAAAATTTACTCCATCATTTTGGCTCAAAACCCCCCAGACTGCTTACTGGAAAATTTTGGGGGAATTCATTCTGGTAGATGCGGTGAAAAATACACACCCAAGTAGCAGGGTGACCTGATTTTCTGAATGGGCTTGGAAATACTGTTTGTAATTAGGACCATGGATTGTTACAATTTGGTTGAGAGTCACTGAAAATGGGAAACATAATAGTAAACAGTTAGAAAATGTTTCGGTGATAAGGACTCTACTGTATTTCCACTAACTACCACCCCTACGGAAGATCATGCTAAATAGGAAACTCATTTCCAAGGGCAGAAGAAGCCCTGACACTTTATTGCTAGATTCTGTAGCAACTGGAGCTCACTTACAGTAACCTTATAGTACTCTATATAAACTGAGAAGCTTGTATCAAATTCAGGCTTCCATTTAAAATAGATATTGCAGATATTAGGCTTCAATTAAAGAAGAAAAATAACCTTCAGTGCTTCTTTTTTTTAAAGGCAAAGTATAAAAAAAAAAATCACCAAACTAGGTGAAAATTATTAAATTTCTCCAAAAAATTAAGATGAGCTTTCTTCTATTTCTTGAGACAGTACAGTTTGTGATTCACAGGGCAACTGGTATCAAACACAAGTTAATGAAAGCTCTTATAAGCAATTTTATTCCTATCCATAATGGCAGACATTTACAAAATCAGAAGGATTTATCATTTGAGTTCACCTTAAAAAATAACTTATGAAGCGGTGATATATGCAACATAAAACAGTTCAGGAGGGGAGAGGGAAAGCAAATTTTAATAATTAAAATGTAAACGTGGGGAAAAAAAAAAAAAAGCTGGAATAAAAGTCCCTACTTCTCGTTTCTACTTAAGATGTCATGTGATAATATTTTACAATGTCCGGCGGGTCTATATATGTATGCGTGTGTATTTTTATATCACACACACATACATATACATTAACGCACACATGTACATACACAGATAATTGTTTGCAGTTCCATCTTGGGCATTTCTGTTATGCCACTCTTTACAGTTGTCTCAATCATGTTTGGGACCCACTTTCTTGACAAAACAGGGGAGATGGCAGAAAAAAAAATGGTGGGTCTGATTGTGTCTGAGATCCTTTTGTTAAACTGTATACTGGGACGAATAATTTTCTTCTGCAGTAGCTCTCTGAAGAGGGCCAACTCACTGTGGTCTTCATGGCGAGACTTGTTAACGGATCACACACTCATTGTCATGCTAGGGGAGTACTGAAAAAAGAGGAATCCACATTTTAACAACAATTCCCCCCCCCTCGCCCCAGGTAACTAAACCCACTTACGGACCACGGCAATGAGTTCATATGTCAACATGCTCTTTTAACTTCCTCCTAAATTTGTACTGTAGCCTGTGCTAAGGCTGTAGTTCAATTTGTGGTATCATGACTTCTGTTATGCTTCTTCCGTTACGCGAAAATACAGCTATTGCTGATAAAGCCAACTCCCCTGAAGACTCTTCTGGTGTTACCTGGGTGGTGTGATGAACCAATACTTCACTGATGCTTTCCACACCTTCTGGTCAATGCTGGCTACTGGGGGGATTTAGCTAGGCAGGTGGCTAGTCTCATGCAGACCAGCTGCAATCATGGTTAGCTGAACCACATAAATATTTTGAGGAGTTTTTTCTTACTTTACGGGAATAAAGGAGTAAAGATACGTATGACTGGAATTAAACCAGGCTTTTGGTCTGTATTATTCTGTATTATTGATTTTAGGAGACAAGCTGAATCAAGGATCAGTGGTAATTCTCCTTTATGTGAATCAAAAATTCAATCACCACATTACAGTATTATTGTAACACAAATTGAACTGCAGCCCTTACACAAGTGATCGCTGCCCTCAAGTTAGCAGTACTTTGTTACAATAATCAATGGGACACAACGATGCCTAGAAGGCACATCTATATGCCTAATTTGTTTTTAAATTGAAAATTGTGGACTGCAGAAACACTTAATTTGGCCTGAAATCTTCTAAGTAGAGGAAAATGTTCAAATGCAAGAAGTGTTAGCATTATGAAAACTGATACAAGAAACACAAAGATAAATTTGCCTTTGCAAATACAGATACACAATCAAATTCCTGCCAAAGCTAGAGCTTCAAACTGGCCATTTCCAAGTGTCTGAGTATATTAGAAAAAGCATTTTGGATGGGTCCTTCCTGACTACATAGAATGGACTACTTGGGTGAAGTCTATTTCGTCCCTTGTCATTGTCTCTGATGGTTTGTCTGCCTTAGGGCTTACTCCCGTCATGTCCTGCTGAGCACTCCCACAGTGGGCCAGCAAAGCTAGTAAGAACATGCTTATCTTTAGACAAAGTCGGAGACCAGCTCAAATGCTTGAAGCAAAGCATCTGCTCAAGTGATTTCCTGTACCTGAGCCAAAGTATCTGGGTAATCACTTCGGACAAGGAATCAAAAGATGACCTGAAGGTGTTTGTAATTTTAAGCTTCTTATTAGCCAAGCACTGTTCCACATGCCCAGCCCAAACTCCTGGTGAACTGATCAGCAAATTTGCCTGAGAAACGACTTTGTAACAATGCCTACTCTAAGCAGCCACGTAAAGAAATATGTATCAGAAAAAGCAAGACAGTTCCCAAGGACTACAATGTGACTTGTGTTAGAGAGGAGCTGATACCCAGAAGCAGACTAGAATGCACGTGGCATGTATATAATGCATGCCTTGTAGGCACACACCTCACACAAAACCTTGAGAAAACTGGGTCCCGGGTTCTTCCAGGTAGGAAAACAACATGTAGGAGCACCTAGAATCCATGAGAACATTGATTTTCTTTTGAGTACGACTGATGTCCTTCTTTTCATGACCTTAGTTTGGTGAACTGGCCTGCCTGCTATCAGGCTGCCTGCCCTCAGTACAAGCAAGACATACCAAATTGAGAGTTAAGGATTACCATGACCAAGAATCACATTTAATGGAGGTCCTGTGGTTACTGGGGTTTTTTTGGCAGATACTGAAACAGACTTTTTGGTTGTACAAACCAATTTTCTCTAATACTCTGCACAGTCTGAGCATGTGGCCTCTTTATGAAGACACCAACAGCTAACACTCAGGAACTCTTCCTTTTCAATAGTTAAAGAAGCAAACCCCAAAAACCCCAAAATCTGATTCTCATGAAATTTGCCATGCAATTCGACTGTTTTGGGATTTAACAGAAACTGTTTACTCGTCATAATTTCTGAGCTGAAGTTCACCAGTGGCATAGTTAATGAAGTTGCACTCACTTCTGGGAGCTGCAATTTCCAATAAAAACATGAGTGTTGAAGTCACTCAGGACTTCTAAAAAATCAGGCCACTCCTATTTAGGAACCTAAATGTGGATTTAGAAACCCAGCTTCAGGCACATGAGTATGAAAATACTGTAGTCTTGCTTTGTCATGTATTTTACACTATGTTTTGCTCCCTCAAGCATTCTCCATTTTACAAAAAAGCAATTATTTGTCCCAGAATGAACACTAGAGGGAACCTTTGCCTTTTCTGGCTCTAGTAGCACTGCATCTTTGCAACATGAGGTCTACTGGTGCTCTAATCATATACTTCAGGGAAGATTGTGTTCCAAAAGACATTCTCTGCAAAACATATTGTTTAGGAGTCAAACACTGGGCAACCACACATTGAAACACTCACATGTACACATCTGTCAACTCTGTGTATTTACTTGGACACTGCCTGACAAGCGCCTGTTGTGCATTACCGAGAATGTGCGGCGTCATTATTACTGCTTGTCAGATCTAACTTTCATTGACAACTGACCTCTTAATCTAGAGAAAGAGTTTCTGCAGTAAATCTACACCTCCCACATTTTCCAGCTTCAACTCAACTTCTACCAGCCTTTTGCACAATTTTTTGTCAGATCAATACTATAATTTTAGAGGCTAGTAAAAACATGTAAGGCACAGTACTGTATTACAAGGACACCACGAAACTGTTCTTGATGTTATTTTTCTTTTTTTTTTTTTAAAAAAAAATGCAAAAGTAAAAGTTCACAAAATAAAAAAAAAAAACAAAAAACAAAACAAACCCAAAAACCCCCCCACAAAAAACCAACAACAAAAAAACCCCAAAACCCAAACCCAACAAGGTAAAGACAGACTTACGCTCTCACTCTGAAAAGGGTTTAGGAAGTTTCCACCCATCTCACCGTCATCCCTGGGAGTGCCAGGCTGATTACTCATGCTCATATTACTGGGCGAGTTCTGTTAAATAAGATTTTAAAATACAGATTAAGTGTTGAAGATTTCAGTTCATTTCCCAGCTACACCAAGTGTGCTAAAGGCATGCTTGACGCGATACTGCAATGCCCTAAGATGCACTGTGCAGTGCGCTGGGATTTTCAAAGACAAAAAATAAGCCTCTGCAGGGTTCTGCATGATTCAGTCACTAATTTTAGCCTGTAACTTAATGTTTTCTTCCCTGAAGCAAGAATTATTTACCCATGATTCTTGTTTTCAGGTAATATCCAACATTTTCTCCTAGTGAAATCAGGAAAAGCTATAAATGGCTGCAGCAGGTGCATGAGGTAGCTCTGTCACTACATTAAATCACGGTCAAATTCAGTGAAGACTATGAGCATGTGCCTTGACATATATGACATGAATATGTACTTGAAAGTAAACATATGGATGGATCTGGTCTACGCAGACCTTTGCAAAGGCCTGTGCCTGGGGTCTTTGTGCATAGTGTTCACAGTTTAGTGAAATGCATTTTCACAAGTAGTTCACAAGTGTGGTTCAAGTCCTAAACCACTTCACTGAGCACAGCTAATACACGCATTTATAGGCAAAGGAGTTAACAAGAGTTTTAGATAAAAGACTCCTGAGTAACAGCTGGCCACTGGACACACTTTCAGGAGGAGCTGTACATTTGCTATTTGCTTGCACACAGCATAATGCAACAGTGTTTTAATCTACCTTTTCAGTGTCTATGTTTAACTGAAATACTAATAAATAATAACAATACAAAGGATCCTGATTTTTTTTTTTTTAACAGAAGTGCACAACCACCTCTGATATGTTCAGAAAATGCTTTCAAGTTTCAGTGACTTAAAAAAAGGGTAAAAGAAGGTAATTGTCACAGAAATTATTCCAAGTCAATAGCTAATACATGATAATTGTAGACACTACAATTAGCTGTTTTTACAAAGCTGATTTGTGGTACCCTACCATGCCTGCAGCACAGGCAATTCTCTTTCCATCACTATTAAGACTCCTGCTTATAGAGGATTTGTGATGGAAAAGGAGCACTCAGGGAAAGGGGGGAGTGAAGTCATAAACTTCATTATGAAATGTTTACGTCTACCACAGTCCTTCCTTTGATTTTTTTTTAAAAACAAAACAAAACAAAACAAAACAAAACAAAAAAAACACCAAAAAAACCCAGAAAAACTGAATGCAATATTGCTGTTACAATTTGACTTACACAAATGCAGATCTGGTATGTCAAAATAAATTTTACACAAACCTAGTGCAGTCAATGGCCAAGCTAACAAAATGCAACTCCAAGTAGTGATCTTGATCAAAGTGACCAAATCAGAACAGCTGTAAGAATCCTAGTGAGTTTGTCCTCTTTTTCTTATGTTATTCTCAATGACAATCCTGACACAGAATTTCTGTTAGCATAGAGATTTTTTTCTTTTTTTAAAAAAAAAACCCCAAGCCCACAGTTATTTTGCACTTTGAAAATACCTGCATGCAGTCTTCATTTAGTAACACTAAATCTGCAATAGGTCAAACTTTGAATGACAATCTGGACATGTTAAAAAAAAAAAAAAAGGAAGTCCCCTTAATTTCTTGGCACTTTCCTCAGACCTACAAAGGCTATCTGTCCTACCCTGGCACTTTGAAGATGTACACTGGAGTGTTCACTGAACAGAAAATGGGATGGGGCAGCTATGACTTCTACTTCCCCTTCATACCGTATTTCTGCATGCTCCTCTTTGTAATCATGAAATCTCATGTTGACTGCTCTCCATAATTTAAACATTGCAACATATTCCACTGTTTCACAGGATTTACTTCACCTTCAGGGTGAACAATCTCGGCCTCACCAAATACCACAACTTAGATCTGATACTTTTGGTATTACACTAGCAGACTGGTATGCCTGACTGCTGTACATATTCCCCTCTTTGCAATGTATTTTTTACAGTTAGTGAAAGGCTGCTGTTTTCACCATATTACCCTGAGGGAAGATCACCATTCTCAGTCTGAATGGCCAAGTAGGCATATGGGTTCATCTTGGTGTATTTATTTTCAGTGATAGATTTAATATAAAATGAATTACATAAGCAACATGCAAGCATCACTTTTTATTGGCATCTGAAATGCGGTTTAGAGGTTTGGGTCAAAACCCCTGTGTGAGCCCTTTTGCTTTCTTCAGTCTAGTTCATTGCTTCTGAAACTATGATCCCAACCCCCAGGTCTCCAGGAATCACTGGACAACATGTCCATCGAAGACAACTAAAAGCCTAACTACTTGATTAACATCAGACAATTAAGTTTGCCATTCAGTCAAGTCAGTATAGCAAATATTTAGGGATCCACAGCTTGAAAAAGGTTGAAAACTATTGCTTTAATTCAACCACAGCTACTGTACCGTAAGCAGGAATTAATTCAGGGAAGTCCTGTTACCTGTGTTATGCAGGAGGTCATACTACACAATTGTTATCAGTCCCTTCTGGCCTTAAAATCTATGAATATAAAGTTTAAAACCCACTAAGGCCTTGTCACGTTTATTTTATATGATGCTCCTACACTGTTGTTCATTCCTGGGGGATTTACCCCTATTTTATCTTGCTCTGTGCTCAAAGCTTTGAAATTCTGCAATTGCTACAGTACGCCAGCCCCGAAGGTTCAAATTCCTGACATAAACACTTTTACAGCAACTCCCCTGGGCTGCTGTTATGGCCAGTATGGGGTCTAGCATTGTAGCACTAGCTGAGTTTTCCCAAAGCAAGTATGTCTTTGATGCTTGCACAAACTCCATGGGCACTGCAAGAAATGCTGGTTACTAATGTTTATTTAATATGCATAATTTCAGTTCATTTACTTCCCCCATCTCAATCTACTTCATAAAACCTTCATGTTTTGCCATTCAGCCAATTAAATTAAAATCTTCTCTAGAAAATGTAGCTCTGAATTCTGTGAGCTGTACTGATTCTACCAGGACTGGATTAATTTTCTGCATCTCCTGGGAACTGACAATCAGCTCCACTAATAAGCATTTTACTCTAACTGAGGTCCTCTGCCTGGACTTGAGCATCACACACCCCAGACCGTGAATGATTCAGTGAACGATTTCTGTCACTGGAAAACTACTTGTGAAAAAGCCAACTGCAAGACTAGCTGGTGATGGATGCAGGGAGACCGTCGCCTCAGCAAGAACAATCCTGGTAACAGGGTACAAAATTGGAAGGCAGCCACTTAATAATTTTCCATGCATCGACCCCAGAAATCCACTATTCCTTGCAAGGAGAATTTTACCAGTCGAGTTGCAGAAGCATTATGTATTTCTACCTACTCACAATGACCAACACTACCCACACACTTTTACTACTACCAATGAAGGCTGCATATTGGGCAGTGCTACTCAGAAAAAGACACAACTGTGTAACAGAAGAATCTTGTTACTTCCAAAGTCGGCAGCATTTTTCTTTTAGTTATTTGAAAAGACATGCATCAAATATGATTTCCATGAGTTATTTATTAAGGTTAACAAATTGCAGGACTTCCAGGTAAATCTTTGGATCCAAGTTTTCAGAGCTGCTGATACTTGGATTAGCACGCATACTGACACTTAATACTAGCGAGTTGAATACAGGCTTTTAAAATCAATCCTATGGCAAGCTAATGGAAATGTTTGGGGTTTCTTCCTTAAAAAATGCTGCAGCTTGCAATAAAACTATTGAAGAAAAAAGATGGACATTGATTTTAAAAGTGCTGTATGCTTATTATCTCATTGGAGGCTTTTATTGACTCCATCACGGCACATCTAAGCACAGCACAACCAAGGCAACATGGTCATTTCAATCCATCATTTTACTCTTTGCAGAGCCTGAAAATGTTATAGATCTTAAAAATGTACAAAACTATAGGATTGCTATAGACACTGCTCACCCACGGGAGCGACAGTGGCCTTGGACACATATTGCTGAGGTCTTTCTCTCTAGAAAAGACATAGGGTAAGGACACTTTACAGGCTACCCCTCTCCTGTACCACACCATCAGACAACCACAAACCAGGCAACTGTACAGGGTCCTCCTCCTCCTCTTCTTCGGATATACAAATATGTATCACTAAATGAAGAACAATTCCCGCCTTCTGAACACCTGGAAGTATATTCTCAAGAGATCCACACTACAAACTTCTGTGTGTAACCCACGGGAATTTAGGCGAGCATTTTGTTCCTCATGTGCTGGCATCTCATCATAGCTCTTGAGAACAGATCTAACAGCAAGGTCCCCAGCGTGACCGCAGCACCTGCAGACCAGCCTTGGGCAGATGTGAAATGGCAAATCCTACACTGGGAGAGACCTAGCAACAGCACCATGGTACTCGCTCCTGGGGAAACCAAAATATACCACAGCAACTGATACGCTCAGAACAAACTCATACCCCTTTTTCTTGGAAGATTGTTAAGAATTTTGCTACAAACAAGTTATAAAATTTTAACTGAAAAAATCTCTTCATCAAGTTCTGTATTTATAGATCAAAAGTACAAAAGTGCAGGGAGACTGTTGTAGTGATTTGTTTGTTGGTTTTAGTCAGTTACATTTGAAGACACTGAGTACAAAACAAGAGTGTTTTGCAGGGGACAGATTTATGCCACTTTATCAATACCAAATATGCTCATTAATTCATAAATTAATGATGATCACATATGTAGCAGTCTTATTTTTACAGAAGAAGTGACACATTCAAGCATAATATTATCTTCATAAATGCAAACCCCCTGCAGGTTAAACTCATACTCATTTCCAACTACTTAATGGTTGTGATATCAAAATAGTGCTTCTCCTGAAACTACTTCTTAATCTAGCTTTTAGGAACTTATACTAATGATTAAGATATTAACATTGCCTTACAGAGGTGACAAAAGCAATCATGCATTTCACAAACTTAACATCCTAATAACATTTTCCCAAATTTACATTTAACTGCAATTGATTATGGGAACTATATTCATTTGTCTTAACAGCATTTTAAGATTATAACATGATCAATCAGATTATGAACTGGATATAATTAATCACATTCATTAATACATATTATTATGCAGTAGGGAATAAGTCTAGTTATACTCCCTATTGATTATATAGTTTTTAAATTTTTGGTTAATACTAATTCTGTCTGCATAGCCTCCAAGGAGGTAACAAGCAGAAAATGTAGATACAGAACAAAAAGCTTCGTGACAGAGAAAAAGAAAATATGTGTAGAGCAAAACATTATAAAAATTCCAAACATTTGATTAGATACTCACTTTGGAAATACTGTCCATGTCTCCTGAGCCTTAAAATAAAGCAGACAATGATTCAGTTTTCAGATGAAGTTAATCTAAGAATTTTTTTCACAGTAAACATAATAGTGTAACAGCAGTATTTTAAAACACAACCAACCACATGTCATCTCACTTCCTTCCCCATGTCTCTCTCTGTAAAGTTTACAGTCAATATCAAATACTGTTAGTCCTTTCTCTGTGCACACACCTGGTGCAAAATGTGTGAAAAGAATGAAGGAGACACTTCTGATCTGTATCGGTGATGTGGACGGCATCCTTGCAGGATGAGACAGCCCAGCATGGCACAAGAAACCGTATGTCCAACCTCTTAGCCATGGCAGGGCACAGGGAATGCAATTAATTTGGGGTATATCCACCTAAGGGAAATGGTGCTTCAGCTTGAGGGAAAAAAAAAAAACAACAAACAAAACAACCAAAACCCAGGAAAATCATAGCTAACTAGTAAAAGCTGATATTCATGAGGAAAAAAAAAAAGACCACTAAGGTCAGCTGGGAGAGTTTCATCAGTGTCTTTGCTCCCAGAAGCAGAAGCCCACTGAAATTGGATGAAATGACATCAACTTTTGATGCATTACAAATACTGATGATGAAAGTAACTTTCAGAAGAAAGCAGATGATCCTGAGGACCAGAGTAACAGAAACCAAATAAAATGAAATATTATGAATGCAAGACTATTGAAAATAATTTTTTTTCATCAGCTGTAGCTCTCAGGTAAAGCCAAGAATAAAGGAAATAGAACTTTAGGAATGATGTATCAAGAAAAGCATTTTTTAGCAACAACAGACAGTAAACAATTCTGGTCACCTATTTTCAGGACAGGCAAATTCTAGAAGAATTTTCTATTCTAGAATACAACACTGGAAGAGTATCGGAGAAAAACAATCAAGAAAATGGGAGTTGTGGGAGGAGACTGAAATAGCTTGCTATACTTAGCCAGGCTGAGAAGGAATATGATTTCTCTCTATAAATACATCAGATTCATTACAGTTATGAAGACTTATTTTGTCATGGCCCAAAGGACAATTTTTGGTGGAAAAGATTTCCTTCTATCCATCAGAGCTATGAGCAGATATCAAACAAAAGGGATGTGATCAAAGAAGTTGCAGAAGTTCAAGATGGACATTGACAAATTTATCCATCTGATTATGAGGCACAGCTGCCTACTGCAGCATGGAAATGGGTGCAGCAGATCTCTCTCCCAGCTCTCCTATCCTGAAAGAACTCAGGTTCCAGTTCAGGTATGAAGTGACCCCTAGAAAGCAGTCATCATTAATTTCACTAGGCACTTCATCACTTTCACTAGCAAAAATAACTAACCAAATGTTAGGTACATGCAAAATCCTTCCACAACTGTTTCAATTTAATTTTTTCTTTTAGCGAAGAAATAATTCTCAGGCTATAGGATGTGACAGAAAAAGACGTGACTACCTTTTACACAGTTTTTCACTTATTTGAATGTAGTGTGCATCGTTGTTAATTAAAGCAACAATCCATTTTAGGATTGTAATTTGTGAAGAAAGGCTGTAAAACCACAAGGTGCCCTTATGCAAAGTAATTTAGGAATTTCAGGGATATGCTTTCCTAGAAAAAAACCAGTAATTCTATAAGGTCATAGCTGCCTAGTGCTGAATTTTAATCATTCAGAACATGTCTGCTACATGAGGGTTGATGGCTTAGGGCTTTTTCTCATCTTGTCATAGCCTCTTCAAATTTCTCCCTTCGTCTTACCTGTTTACACTTCCTGTCTCACAACCTTCAACTTTTGGGCTGCGAGTGACATATCTCCACCCACCATGGCGGTATGGACTTAAACGGTACGGAGTTTATGTTGGGCCATGGTTGTGCTAGGAATACAATAGATTTTTTGGGGGACAGAAGTAAGAGGAACACTGGCAGCTTGGCTCCCCCCTGCCTGGCCTGTATCTAGCTTGCTTGGGTTTCTCCCTGTAAAGGAAAGCACTGCTCAACAGGTTGTTGCTCGTGTCCCTTGTGGGCATCAGACCAGCTCCCAGATGTAGAAGAGGACCTTGCTGGTGGACCAGAGGGATAGAAGAAGAAAGAGATCTCAAGTCTTTGCAGCCTGTGGTTCCCCCCTGTTGTGGCCTACATGACAGACACCCCTCGGTGCAGACAGAAGTGAAGAGCACCACACAAGAACTGTATTCAGAGCCACTGGCCTGGTGTTAGGCTATGAGCAGAAATAAAAACAAGGTATTTATTTACCTTGTGGGTATGGAAGAGGGAGGCATAAATGCAATTTATTTAGCTGTGACTTATTTCTTAAATCCCTTTCAAGTGATTATCATCCTTCCATCAAAGAAGAAGAGCAAGAGTTTGCTGGGATAGTCAGGAGATAAGGCAGTGTGTGTTTTGCAGAGCTCTGCAAGGCTCCTCCCCAGATATGGGTCCTTCAAAAATCAAGACTGTCAAAAGTCAAGCAGTGCACTGTTCCTCCTGCCTTTGCATGCCCTGACAAGAATTCATGTTCTTTTGGGGGCATTAAAATTGTCACCTCTCTCGAGCTGCTAATGGGGATGCAGTAATAATGCTCACACTTACAGAGATATGACTAAGTATAGAACAAATGAGGATATCAAAACGTTGAGATAAAACCAGCTTAACACATACAACAAAATATATAATAACTTACTTCCAGGTAATTGATAAGAACGTGCACCAGCATGTCACAATGACACCTTCCCAAGATTTTCAAAGAGGAAGAGAAGCAAATAAAAATGGTTCTTAAGCCATCACGTCTACATTACTGTGATGGTATGCTTTTAGACTGTTTTTTGTCAACTAGATTAAAACTATACTCTCTTATATAAATAAAATACAGTGGTTTTCTTCCAGAGGTGCATGATGTATGCCAACTCATATACTTAAAAAGTATCTAAATATTTCTTCTTGAGGAATGTATAGCTTTTTCAGTTTTTAAAATATTTTTACATAGTCTTCAACATAACTCAGAGAACTAGTCATAGAAAATGCCACTAGTCATTTAAAATTCACAATGTTCATAATATTTACTATCATTACCTAATGATCCATTCATATGATGTGAATCCATTCCACCCAGTCCACTCATAGGTCCATCTGACCCTGGCCCCATTGGAAACTACAAAAGGATCAGACATTACAAACTGGTATTACTGTACATTTTTTTGTAGATAATCTAAAAAAAAGAAAATATTCCTCGGGGGGGGGGGAAAAAGTAAAGGAAAAATGCACAGTCCCAGCTCTGAATGCAAAAGTCAAGTGAAAGTCTATCATGTGAAGAATGCAAAAACATCATTGCTTTTGTTCACTTTTTCCAATGCTACCTTCATGAGTTTTGGAAACTCTCACCTCTGTAGGCTGGAATGCAACAGGAATAATTTATTATTTACATCAACACTTTGTGTATGACTTTTAAACCTGATAGTGCTGACCTAGATCTACTCCTATTGAAGTTACAGGGAACTTTAATGAGTGATTAATTAACAGCTTTCAAACCCCACCTTATCCATACTAACAGTTGGACTACTCCACATTACCTTTGCAGCATGAGCAATGTCTGTCCAATTTCAGGTATTAACCTCATTTAATTCTTAAAAAAATTAAAGACATTAACATTACACAAAAATTTCTAAAATTCGCTGCATAATGATTTAGCAATATCTAAATATCTGTATTTTTAAAATTTTTAATACTGGGTCACTTTCAGCAATTTTTTCCTCCCTTTTCGAGGGTAGATACTTCTTTACACCAAAGCTTTGAGTCCTGCAGAAACTAATGCTTAGTGGCAGCTCCTAGCATGATGTCCTATCACAGAGAAGCATATGGTACTACACTGTGACAAACTAAGTCATCCCCAAGATTCACATGCAGAAGATTCTGAAGTCTTTTCCATGTAGAAGAATATGATCCAAACATTATTTTGCATGTACTGGCACAACTGATTTGGGAGACATTAAGAAGTACATGTTGCAGGGGAAGCAACTGATGTGCCACCCATAAAAACTGAAAACTTAGCATTAATGATATGTGATGGAAATGTAGTGTTTGGACTACAAAAGGCTGTATAACTCAAAGAAGTATATAACTAGATTCATATTTACATTAGGTCTGTTGGGTCCAGGTGGTACTGCATTCATTAAAGTGTACATGTTGTCTCCGGAGTTGGTTGAATCTGTAATAAGAGATTATTTTAAGTGCTAATATATACCTTTCAATAAAAATTCTCACCTAATACATTTCTTGTCATTTTCTTCATATTATTTCTGTGCCTGAATCACTGATACACAGTGGCAATATAATGGAAGATTTCATTACCTTTCTATCTATTGCTACCACACAACAGAGCTATGAAAAGAAATAATTGCAATGGTCCCTAAGTGACTACTTCTAGACTCTAGTTTTATGCATGACTGTTAAAAGGTTTATAAATCACCAAGTATCTGTAACTACTTAATTCCATAAACCCCTTTTCCTGGAGTTCAAAATTACTTCATTCATCTCCTCTATAAAACAGGAATTTCTTTCTTATCAATACTTCCTGCAATTTGTTTTCCATCTGTAATAAATGATAAATAGCTTCTCATTATACAGAGTGCAAGTTAGTATAGCACATGAAAATTTTTTATTCTCATCCATGCCAGTCTGTTTGATTTGGGATGTATCTAACTATTCAGTGGAATGTTGTGCAAAGATCCTCACTCTAAGGACAGCTTTAGCTGATGTATTTTTATGGTACAGTGTGGTGCAATGCTTCAAAAAAACCCTTGAGTCCAAAACCAACAAAACCATCCTGGCACAGTGTGGTGCTTAAGCTAAGATGTTCTGCCAAGAATTGTACTTGGCCTTGCCAGATGTTGACAGTGATATTGCATCTCAGTCTTTTTCCTGCAGTACGTGAACTTTCAGGTAGAGCCCCTCCAGAGTTGAAATGCTGGAGTCAACCCAGATAACTCTTCTGATTGAAGTGAAGAAACCAATGCCTAAGAACCATTAGTAGCTACAAATTATTCATTCTGATTTCCAGCTTATCCCCACTGCTAACACAGGCAAAGTCTTAACACCTTTCATCAATATTCGTATGAGATAGAAGGCAAGAAATGCAGCAGAGTAGACAAATTAGGCAAAACCCTTTTCCCAGGGAACCTGACAAGAGACAGACCATGTAACTAAAAGGTTTACTGAGAGGAGAATGACCTAAGGAAAGTCTAAATACATCCCTAAGGGGACAGCATGATTTAAAAAAAAATATTGGCAACTCTAGAAAATCAGTACTTCCATAGTATCTGCAAAAATAAAAGAATAGCTTAGTACCCTGTACCTAGATGCTCCAAAATACCCTTCCCCTTCTTCAAAACAGACTTTTGAGATTAACAACAGACACAAAAACCACTGATGAGCTGCAATTCCTTTTCCAAGACAAAGCAATGGGGGAATTTTGAGTTAGAAGTAGTGGAAGCGAGACAGTTCAGAACACTGAAATGTGCTAGAACTGGGAATGAGGCCTGACCTCCTGCAAGAATGTATTTTTACGTACACTGGGAACTTAAAATCAAGGTTTTTGTCTATTCCTTTATCTTTCTGAGGCAGTTTTCTAAGCATCAAGTCACCTTGGTGAGTAAATAATTCCATTACGTACAGAGCACTATGTATCAATAGAACATTCAAATCTGCTGTTTGGGAAGAGGGGGAACAAAAGCTTTTAGCCTGAAGTTATCGAAGTAAAATTAGCATATAAGAAGTTACTTTTAGTGTTCAATGAAGTAGGCAAAAAGTTCTTCTACCACCAGATCCTTTTGCAACTCACATCTCTGGCTCTTCCCATGTTCTGCTGGCTCACATAAAAACACATATGGGCTGGCTGGCCCATGGGAACCCTCAGAGCTGGTTTGTCTCAGAGGCAAGTTTGCAAACCTTTGCAAAATTCTCAGGTGGCCCATTTCTACATGTTTTCATACTTTGGACAACAGAACCTCAAAACAACTTTGAGTCTCTAACTGAAAAAGGGAACAACTGTCAGCAGAAGCTTTATTTGAGATGCACAGAGACAGCCCAACATGTGCCATAACTGCAGTGCTGACTGTTTATAAAAGTGTAGGCTGTCTGTAAGTTTATGTTAAAAGAGACTCTAACTTTTAACTGCCAGCTTGCACTAATTATCTTTTTCACTAATGATACAAAGAAGGAAGGCCTACGCTTTATCTTAAGCTGCATTCTTTTAAAGCCCAGGAATTGTGTTTAATGGAGATATTACATTGGTGCAAGAAGCTTTCATGGCCAGTTAGGAAACTTCCCTACCCACTCATGCTGAAGAGTACAGCAAGAACATGTAGGACATAAAGACTGAGGGTGCTGTAACATCACTGAGGTGAATGGGACTGAGGTGAATGGGTGAATAGCTGGTGAAAGTGAGTTACAAAGGCGGATACTGGCCAAAAGGAGTACGTACTGAATACTGGGTTACACAAGGTGTAATTGGTTTCCTTGTAGCAGATTTCTGATGATGTCCATGGGGGAGGACAGCATCCTCCACACCCTGCAGTTCCACCTTCCTATCAGAATCTTTGCAGAACACTGATGGAGGGAAATACTTAAAACTAGTTGACTATCTTTGAGTCTTGAGAAGCTAGCTAGCCATCCCAAATCCTCCCATCCTCCTCCTTGTTTCCTCAACCCTTAGTAGGAATGTGGCCAGTCTTCGGCATGGCCAAAGTCCCCATGTGCTCCAAGTTGCAAGATGCAGACCATGTAACTTGGGGAAACAATGGGGCAGTTGAAGTTCTGGGAACAGACCACTGGTAGGACATGATGATGGCTCCTGTGGGGCCTTAGTTCTCCGTTGCAAGACGGAGGAAAGCACCGTGTGCAGCGTGACCCTTCTGCCAGTCAGATGACATAGCTGAGGGATGCAGCACATCGCTCAAGAGCCACATGTTGGTCAGGTCTGTTCCATAGGATACTACAGGGAGACTTACCAGCTTCAGAAATCTCCTGATTTCCAAACTGGTGGAATTGCCCCAAACAACTTTAGCAAAAGCAAATAAAGACTGCGTCTTCTTTTGTTTCTAACTTGCTATTGCTAAAATTGTGAAACAAAAGCCAGAGAAATTAATTGCTCTGAACACAGCATGGAGAGAACGAGAGGGAAAGTGTGTGGAAAAAAAACTGATGCAGAAAGTATAAACCCAATCATTTATCATTATTTGATTCCTTATGAAAATCAAAGTCTGAAAAATAATTTGTGTATTTCCTAAAATCCATTACAATTATATTATTTCTGAGTATATTTCAGTACCTGCAGGACTAGGCATGATAGGTGTTCCTGGTGGCCCTCCACCTCCTGGAGGACCCTAAAGAGGGTAGAAAATGTCAGTTAGCATGAAAGGACAATAATACCCCAGGAAAAATGAACACAGTACAAATAATAATAAAAAGAATATTACGAATGTCATGAGTTACTCTGGTAAAAAAGTGCACATTTTCTGATAAACTAGTGAAACAGCTCTTCACAGATTAAGACAAGGTAATTGGTCAGCAAGCTCTGGCACAGACTTCTGATGTACGTAGGTATACAGACCTAAGAACATCCATTAGTCAATAACTCTGTGTCATGCAGTGAGTCAGACAAGAGGAATACTTGGAGCAGAGCCTGAGACAATAATATTTAATTTTCTCAACCTACTTTTATTACCACTGTTTTTTCAGTTGGCATTTCTATTTTGTTTTACTCTGTTCACAGTTCACGGTAGAGTAACCCATGTTTGCTAAACACAAAACAAGGGGGTGTCCTAGGGCACAGAAGAGCCTAATCACCTTAAGAAAGCTTTCTTTTTTAGGCAGACTTGTTATTTCAATGCCATAGGCATCTTAATTCTCTCTGTATAATATGCTACAATGTTTTAAAATGACATCTGTATACAAAATTTATTCTCAAATTAATGACAAATGGATTTAAAAAGTCAGGATAATGCTGCGTACACTCGTATCATTTGCCTACACTACTAAGTCAAAGATTAAAAAATAATACAAATCAAACCAAACCAAGCCCAATCAAGGAACATCTATTTTCTTTCTTTCAGGTATTTCTGTGTTATAAATCTGTGTATACCTAAGAACTGCAAACAAACTGCTCTGGTTGTTAAATAAGCTTTTTAAGGTTAAGAATTTCTCCCAGAATTTTATTCTAAACATCCTAAACATTTAGTAAGAACACATAAATTCTTGCTTCTTATGTTTGCAGATCCACTAATATTTTTAAGTAACATGAAAAACTATCAACTTCCCATTTGATAAAAATGTCTGTCAGTAAAAAGTCAATAAATATTGACTTCCCATGATAAAAAATACACAGATTGCTAGCAACAGATGATTATTTTAATTTCCATCTGACTCTTTATTATATTTTTATCTGTTTTGTTATACTTTCAAATAGCAGATATACTGTTCCAGATGGGAATATTTTTTCAGTGGCACTGAATATAAAGGTTGGGTTGTTCCTGTATGCTTACAAAGACATCACTAAGATTTGGTATATATAATTCACTGAGATATTTTGGAAGGAGGCAGAGAAGACTTGGATTTAAAATAACAGACACTTTTTCTTAATGGCCTACTTAAATAACATTTCTTGCAAAATGCTGAGCAATACTATACCAGCAAACACTGTTTTCAGACAAACCCAGTAACTTATCAGGTTTCTGATCAGCACCGCTCCTCCGCAGGTTTGTACAAGTAGAATACTTGCAGGGGGAAGCATCTATCTGCTAGCCAGTGATCAACTCACAGTTAATTGCAGATGAAACAGAAATATTTTAGCCAGAAAGAGCACTGCGTTCTTGCAGTCAACATAGATATATCTCTGTGCCCTTATATGTAACCCGAGCTACCAGTTATTTGTCTTGTGCTTCCCCTTGCTCATGAACTAAGCAAGGTCACCGAGTACCTTCATAAAGTGTGCTAGAACAAAGGCTTGCTCCACTGTGAAACCCACAGATTAGCTTATAAAAATCCAGCTCTAATCACAATTTCATTTCATACTGCCAGCAGCCACATAGCTTTTTTACCCTACCAAATTACAACTGAATCTGAAATTAATGTGTTAGGATGGGGCTTGCCAAAACTGTCTGAAAGGCCTATTCAGCCCTCAGCAATGAGAAATTCCTCCATTGCTGCTGCAGAACCACAGACTTTGAATTCCAAGGGACCTTTGGATTGCATACATGACCCCCTAGGCATCACTGGCCAAGACTTCTGTGCTTGTGTATGTATGTAAGCTTGCTAACTTGATTTTTTTTATTTAAGTTTACATTTTTCAGCATCACGTATAGAGCTGTAGAAACCACTAACTGATCATTTATTAGAAAAGTTACTTATCTTCTACTACTAACCTTTGCATCTAATTTTTATGTCTGCATTTACTCTCATGGTTTGTATCTTCTCTTAGAAAGCCTCTTGGTATCAACTATTTTCACTCTGAGAATATATTAATATGTAATGGAATTATTTCTCAAAAAATTGATAAAGTAACCAGATTAAGCTCTCAAAGCCTGTAGTTCACTTATCACAAATCCTTTGGATAAAGAGCTGCTTTAAGAGCTCTCCAGCCTATATCTTGTCCCCAAATGCTTTCTCTGTTGAAAGCCACTGCCTCCCAGTTTTGCTTATTTAGCTGTTTGTATGGCTGGAGTTCACATACTCCTTTTGCAAAATGTGTTGAGCCTTTCTGAAGCAAGACTGCTGTCTCAGCATCAGATAAGACGTGCACTGTGCAAGCATTTATGCAGGCAGAAGGTTTCAACCCTTAGCCCACCTCAGCTGCTCCACCAGTGTCCTTTGCTTGGAGCTCCCTCTGTAAGTGTCCCTCCACCTATTTTGGGTCAAATGCAGTGCTTCAGCATGACCTGGTTCTTGAAATGCTTCAGTCAATTTTAGTTGTTTGGGACAAAGAGGGCCACTTATCCAAAGAACTCCAGTGGTGGACCTGAAGGAATGGTAACCTTCAGCAGAAGAGTGGGGACAAGGCACCAGGCAGCAACCTTTCCCACCGGCTCAGCTGGAGTTCACAGTGCGCATCCGATCAGAGGTTTGGGCACTTCCTCCAATACATCCATCTTTCATGTGTCTCATCCTTGCCCTTCAGTGTTGCAAATCAGATGCATAACTTCAGCATCAGTCTCAAACATTGTCACTGAAAGAGGCAAAATCACCTCTTTACTCTTACTCCTTCTCTACCTATACTGAAATACGGTGATGCCCTCTTTTGTCAGACTTTTGACTTGATGCACGTACACCAACAGAATCCTCTAATACAACTTGCATTTTACTTAGGTTTGCTTGTTTAAAATAATCTTCTATAGTATCTCTTCTAGTTTCTTAGGACCTCATACTTTTCAAAAACAAGAATATTAAGTCAAATATTCAAAAAAAAAATCTTCAAAATCTGCAACAATAACTGATCGCTAATGTCTAGGGCAAAACCAACAAAAACTCTTCCCAATAGAGAACTTTATGAAATTCTTCATTAAAAGAACTGGTTTGGAGATCAGCAGATTTAGACTGTTTCCACTAAACGTGGCAAAATGAGTGTGCAGTTATGGACAGTTACGAGAATCATAACCTTTTTCACAGTGAATTGTCTAAATAAAGGACAAAAGAAATTGCTTTTATCTAAACAAAACGAGCTCGTCCTTCAGCTTTAGCTCTGCAGAATAATTTCTCTTATGAAGCCTGAAAGTACAAGAAACCTATAAACAGCACAAACAGATGAAAAACCACTGGTATATTGTTCTTATGGTGAAGGACCTGCTATTTCCACATTCTGAAATAGCTTCAGGTTTTGTCTTGGTTTAAGCCAATGCCCTGTGGTTGTCCAGTCTTCAGGTGATAAAACATTAAAGATCAAAAGAAAAGTCAACCAAAACCTGACTGACCAACAGAAATTTGCAATCCAACATATTTCTCCCTCATTACTCTGTGACACCAGTACTAAGCATGCGTTAAAAACATGTGAAACTATGTCTTAGAAGAGTACATTGAAAGTAGAAATAATCCAAGTACAACAACAATAAAGAGCCTAAAATGATAAAGTTAATCTCTCAGGACAGAGATGAAACCCAGCAGTATATAATGCCAACAAAAACTATTTTATTGACAGGAAAAGTGTGTTTGTGAAATTCCAGAGAGAGGTTTAGCATTTCTTGTGTTTTTGAATGACAGCTCAGTGCTGGGCCTATTACAAAGTTTTAACCATTTCATTCTAAAGTACAGACTAAGAACAAATGCTGATACAAACTAATCCATAATAAATTAAGACAATGTCTGCCAAATGAAGACATAACAGACTATGGAGAAAAAAAGAGTTCAAGTCTTCAGAAGATAATTATAATAATAATTTGCCTTAAAATGATAGCTGTAAA
Organism: Podiceps cristatus; assembly: GCA_000699545.1. Lineage (NCBI taxonomy): Eukaryota > Metazoa > Chordata > Aves > Podicipediformes > Podicipedidae > Podiceps > Podiceps cristatus. The sequence continues at coordinate 37,315 of JMFS01063589.1, forward strand.
ATATACAAAATCCTCATTTGTATATCTTTGGGGAGATAAAAGCTTGTTCTAAAAGTTAAAATGCCTTTTTTTACTGAGGAAGTTCATACATTCATACACAGTATTGTGTTATCAAGAAACTGAACATTGTATTGGTTATATAAATGTTTGCTGAAATAAAACAGCACTCAGGACAATTTTGACCAGACAATGATTCCAGTAATGAACATCAGCATATTCACCATAGATGCTAGAAAAAAACTAAGTGCAGATCAGATGTTTAGTTCTCAACCAATACACAAGGGATCTTCTTAACATCTGGACAGCTATTTCTTTGCCTAAATAAAATGTAACATCTATTCTAGTAAGCAAACACACACAAGCATACTTACTACATAGTTCCCAGGAGATGCTGAAGAATAAGGTATCTGTAATATCAACAGAAACAAACCAGTAAGTTCTTCTGCAGTGAGATGGAGTCCATAGATACATTTATTTATGTACAGCTGTAGGTTAATGCTTTTTTGTTTATTTAAAGGCACAGTTAAGGATTATGGAAAAATGCTACTGTTGTCAAAACAAAGACCTCTTCTTGTCAACATTTTTTATTTTATGTATGTTCAAGTCCTAAACTAGCAATATAGACACAAACCAAATTTAATACCCAATATTTCAAGTAAAAATATTTCCATTTCAGATTACTTGCCCTGGTAGCCACTCTAATGAAATTAATATGAATAACATTTAAATGTCTGTAGGTTGAGGTCTGATATCTGCTCTCCATTGTTTCATAATAAGTGAGGCCTGCATTTTTAACAGACAACATCACTTTTTAAAGATACCAAGTTACAAAGTCTAATACCAATTGAGTTCTTGTGTCTACTACAACAGCCTTCTTATTGCAGGAGCCGTAATAAGGTCTGTAAAGATCAGTTTATAGCAAAAGGTAAAGCTGTAAGATTATTGAGCTAATATGCCTTACAAGGTTTATAATCTTAAGCAGCACATAGTTGCATTTAAGTCAATAGGATTTCAGAGTCATCCTAGAGCATAGTCTGAGTTTGTATGTTCTTATATATACTCAATCTTGATTAAAATCTTGACCAAAAAAGGAAAAGTAACTCTCATATCTTTCACCCTAGAAGACACTAATTTTATTTCTTTGCTTTTTTTTTTTTTTTTTTTTAAAATTTTATTTTAAGGATAGTGTTCTATTTTCATTTCAATTTTAATTGTGCTATTTGTTATAGAGGGTATCTGGAGAAATCCAGTTGCCTGTGAATAATATGATTTTCTTCTTTATGATAGCCTTTGCAATTATTCTCTCTAAAGGAGCACGGATAAATGCTATTATAGGAGGACAGGGTAGGAATTAAGCAACTGTACTGACAAAATACAGAATTATTTTATAGCATATACATCTTACAGGATTGTAGACAACTTGTCAGCCAACTCATTTTTACAAATACATTTATTACTGACTTTGCAATTAATTTCATAGAATGAAAATATTTCAACTATCAGTTGAAAAATATTCTAGGATCCATTTCAGTTGGGTACATGCAAAAGAAAACAGAGGAAAAGTTTAAGTTCTTTTTTTCCTCCCAAGTGTTATTAGTAGAATTAAAAAATCAAAATTGAGAACAACTGAAACAGGCTAGTCTGCTAAGCAGACCCATCTTATCCAACTGCAAGTGCTAAAAAGGGACACATTTTTATATTAATGAGGTATGGCCAGTGAATGAAAATGAAAACTTTACCGTTGTGTTTTCTGAAGAAATACCAGACACTGTTGTTCATGTGGAATGCCTCACTGACCTCCTCTTCCTTCAAGCTATTAGACTACTTCATTATGTAGTTGGTTCAATGAAATTCAACAGAGTGAAGCATATACGAAAAGCATATAAAAATGGCTAATGTCTTGCAAGCAACTGCTCTATGATTCCACATTCCCTAGTTAGGAGCAGCAAATGTGCTTTTGTTATGTAAAATATGTGAGCACACATTAAACTGTATCTTAACAAGCTGTGATTCTGCAGAGTTGCTGGCCAGTCAGTGTTGACCTAACTCATCTATCTTGTGCTACAGGAAGCTAAAATGTATTTTAAATATACCACAGGATAACCTTTGCATTAAGGAAGTGCTGTAACAGATGTAAAGATGTAGAGCTGTTGTGTGATTATGAACAGAGCTGGATATTTGCAGGTCAATGAGCTCTCTGTTCAGATGTGCTCCTCAGTGTACCTGCTCTGCATTAGGGTTAGCAGAGAAAAATATAAAGCATGTGGTATTCTATCTGTTGAATGAAGTGGAATTTTTTTCCTGGTGTACTGATAAGAGAAATACTTCCTTAAATATAAGATGATGTCTAATATATTTTAAATATTTACTTACAGAATTGGCGTTGGTTGGGTTTGGCCAAGGTCTACCACCCCCAGGACCCCTGCAACAGAAGATGAAAGATGAGATACAGAATAATCCCTTTCTTCTGACTAGCTCTGAGGAAGCAATTCAAAGCAATCTGTTTCCAGAGTAAGGAAGACAACTTTTTTAATTAAAGCATGATTAGAAACCGTAACTACACCAAGTTATAATGCTATAGCAAAATTACCATCACTGCACTACCATCATCATTTAATCAGCTTATGAGTTGATTAAAGATAATTTATTTATTATTACAACCCTGCCACTCGCATTTAAGACACTTCAGTTCCTGGCTCATTCTGGTATTTCTGTACTCTTGAGGACAGGGCCTGCCAGAATAGGACCATATAGTCCTTCCACAGTAGCCACACCGCCAGAGGCTACACTGGAGATGGCACAGCTTTGCATCGGCCCCAAACACTTGCAATTTTAGAAAGTGCCAGACATTCCCCTTTTTATATTCTCAATGGAGCAATTTGAAAGACATGGCAGATTTGTGTCTCTGGAAGCGCTTTCCTTCTGTTCAGGGAGAATTTAACTCTGTGTTTCAGAGATGCAACACTTCAATGTGGCACAGAAGTTTTGCAGAGTAAAACACAAGTTCCCAAATTCTGTAAGACCTCATAAGGACTTTTTTTCCTTGTACCCCAGTAACCTTTTTAAAAATATTTCCACAAAGTATCACACATTCCACGGAAGTCTACTTACAGTTCATTCAAAGACAGAAAGGTACTAAAATATAAGTGTAATGTCAGCCATAGAAACAGTACTGTTGCTTACATAGCTAAGTACCTTCCTGAGGATTTGAGGATGCACGCATCTATTGAGTACAGATCTAGAATGCTGCATGTATAGTACGGTTTCATTAGTGATAGTAATGCTAGTGCTTCATAAATGTTTTGGGAAAACCTGTTTTTTAGAAGAACATGGAAAATCTGTTGCTGTAGCATATATCCGAGCACCATCACCATCATAATTATCATCAAAAAGTGACACCATACCATTCTATAAATACACTTCAAACGTATGTATAGGTATGTATTTTAAAATCACGTTCTACTTGACTAAGGCTACATTATCTCCACAGAAGTCACAGAAATATGACATTCATCATACACCAGGCAAAATGTATGCTATTTTTCAGTTATTCTCGTTACAGTTAGGCCAAATGGTGTTCGCATGATTAAGTGGCGGTTCCTCAGCAGGAGGGACAAGAGTGTTTTAACAGGCAGAAGATCTGTTCGATAAAGCCAACTTTGAGGAGACATCAGACACGTACTAAAAGCAGAAGAGAATGGGGAAAGGTAAAAAACTGCCCAGACAGAGCACGTTTTTGTCACTAACTCTTGCTGTTATTTTAAGTTTCTCACTGAGCTCAGAAAAATAGTCTGGTTAGTCTTCGTCTTTTAACAGTCTTGAGGGAACTGAGCCATATGGGAGGTAAAATCTCCATGTTTACAGTCATAACATCTCAATAACCATAATTATTCCTGGGAGCATTAAGGACTCCTAGTTATTTATAAATAAGACAAAATCCGTTTCCGAAGGCCCTGACAACTGAAAAGCAGAGCAGATGACAAAACTTTCACATTTAAATTGACATTTTGGCCTCATTAGCTTTAGAAAAGCAACATTAGCCACCACAGCTTACCAGACATGGGAGAGTGATTTAAATACAGAGGAGAAAGCAGGCTTTATTAATGATTTCAGGAAGTTCTCTATCTATTTTAAAGTCTCACAAAACTAAAAACTGTTAAGCAGATATGTTGCCCGAGGGATTTAATATTGAACCTTACTTTTTTTATTAGATCATGATGAAACTATAAAGAAATTAGCTCAAACAATAACCTGAAATAAATCAAGTGAAAATTGATTTATTTCCCCCAACATTATTTTTGGAAGGCTGGAAAACAGGAATGTCGGTGAGGGTCTTTTCTACCTTTTTCATTGGGAGGAAGGGAGGCAAAGCAAGGAAAGGGACTCAGTACTCATGCTCCTCAGGTCAATTTTTCCTCTGCTAACAATTACAAGGTGAAATATAACGTCTTCTTTTTCTGTCTCTTCCTTCCCTCTCCCCTTGCCCCCCCCCACCCCCGCCCAGCCAGTTCTTTTTTATATGTACCATATTTGGTTTATTGAAACCCCTTTTTCAGAGAAATCAGGAATATTTGTAACAACACTGGAAGTCTGTTCTCGGGCCCAAGTGCTGCTCTTGTTTGTGTTACATGAAGTAACACCAGTATATCTCGCAAAAAGCATCAAATAGAAAATAGCTGTGACGACACTGCAGATCACCCAGAACTAGAGAGATACTAAAAAAAAGCCAACTCCGATAGATACAAGACTGGGTTAAGCCACAGCAATGTGGAAATTTAAACAGGCTTTATGAGAATGGGAAACTCACCTTTCATCTAAAAAGCTGTTGGAATTGGCAAATTTACTGGAAGCCATGGACAGCTCTAAGTATAGACTTAGAAAACACTGTAGCAGATTCTGCTGGAAAGCCATATGGTTTATGTGGAGCCGAATGCTGTTAGCTCATAAAACACACATTAAAAAAAAAGCTACCTGCAACCTTTTTCAATGCAATTCAAGCAATGTTTTTTCTCTTTACTGAATGACTATTTTGGAAGCATCAACTGGGTCATAAAGCATTATTAATGTACCAATTCCAAACCAGAGTAATTTATGAAGTATCTATCACTATGACTAATTACAGCTGCATTTTATCCTTAAAGTTAGTCCTATAGCGTTGATCCTAGTACTTGAAAAAATAAAGCTAAAATTTCAGTTTCCCAAGGGGCAAATATATTCAATCAGGAAATTAAACATCTAGATGCAAGTCTGTGGATTGAGGTTAAAAAGAAAAAAAAAACCCACAACATTTTTTTGTCTTTTCAGGCATGACTGAGATAATCTTAACACTTGTAGCAGCACTACAGGTCACACGGGCCATTAAGAACCGCCAGTGAAATGCAACACTGCTCCCTGAAATTTGGCATTTTGTTCCAAAGAGGGCATTTTTTCCCAAAGAAATAAAATATTACTTAAAACACCTACATCGAGTTTCAACTTAAAACCTTATAGCTAAAATAGTTATTTTGAAGAAGAACACAGGATATGTATCAGCTGTTGCAAACAGTAATGATGCGAGAGGCATTATTTATGATGGAGCAAGCAATTACTTAGGAGTACATTTGTAGAATATATGCTCCTGGACTGAAACACTGTCTACAAACTCTCGAGCTGGCTGTTGCCATTTTTGACAATAAAGAACACTTTTTCATCCAGAAAAATGTAAAATTATATTTGGCAAGTATTCTGCTCTTAACCAGAACATCTTCCTTTCAAGCTTTCCCAGGAGAAAAAGCTGGATTTTAAAATGGCAACTGTTTTTGTAGAGTATATGCTTTTATATTTTAACAATGCCAAAAAACCAAAAACATACTAGAACACTGGAAAATTTTAATGTAAGGAAAAGATATGGCTATGTAAAAACAAATGTATGTTACTATAAGACTTATGTATCCTGTTTCCTAGAAATATAAATACAGTAAATGACTTACACTGTTATTTCTTAGCACTGTGCATTAGATAAATTGTGAGGGATAATACAAAGAACACGTTTAGCACAGCTGGGTCCATCTATTGCTACTGCTTGCAGGTTATCCTTGGACACACTCTGACTGATCCTGAATGCTGGAAATGACCAGGCAACAAGGCTTCACTAAGATTTTGGTGTAAGGACAGCTTTGACAGCAGTGACTTTACAGCAAGAAAAAAAAGCCCAGATGTCCTGGAAATATAATTAAAAGAAACACAGATCACAGTAACCCCTTTGTTTTCCTTTTGATCAGTATTTGTCACTCCATTTGACAAAACAAAAAAAAACCCAAAACCTCAATTAGATAGTAAAAAAATTATTCATGTTGTAAGGCATGCAGTAATAATGCTCCTTACAATGGTCCATGATTCAGCATGTAACATAGGTCAGGGTATGCTATAGCATTATATTCCAGTAGTAGCACTTTGGACTCTCTTATGCCTTTAAAGTGAATTACAATAAGCAAAAGGACAGTATGAAGTCTTGTTCAAAACCAGGTGGTTCCCACCTTCAGCTGAGCTGGAGTAAAGATGAGTTTGTAAGAAATGTAAAGGAGTGCAGTATATGCCTGGTAAAACATGGCACAGCTATGCTTACCTACTTCATAATTACTGCTTTGCATCTTGGTCTCCTCAGCAGATCATATACTGTATCGAAGTTCATGAATTTCCCAAGTAAAGGACTCCAATTCATAGTGTCCCCTTCAAGAGGATGTACAATTTCAAAGGAAAATGTACTGCCCACATCACTGAATTAAACAAACATGATCTATGTATGTTTACTGGCTCAACTCAAGATGAAATGCTGCTGCTTTGCTCTTTCTGGAAGATCAGGAACTCCTTTTGTCATCCAGGAACATGCTTTCTTATTTTCCCTAGGTAAACTCTCATTTATGTCAATAAGTAACCTCAAAATAACTTATCTATCCTGAATTTTAATTCTACAACATTTTATGGTAGAAAGTTAATTTTCTTATAATCAAATCTCCTCCTGAGAACAATTTATGTAGTGCTTATAGTATACTCACACTGAATTTCAAATATCTAAATATTTTTTCTACATCAATTTTATTTAAAAGAAGAAATGCCTACCCTTGGGAAGGCTCCTAGAATTGTCTTGAGCCCAATATATCATGTCCATAATAGAGTAATTCAACTTTAGATTTTGTTTTATTTGCTTCAAGAATTCAACGTATGTCTGGAAATTAGAAATTCAGGATATGGTGGATTAGATATTTTTTTTTTTTACAGTATTATCTATCTCAATACCTCTTTTACTTTCTCAAGTTTGTAATTCTTGACTTGAAATGAAAACCGTCATCTTTTATGTTTCCTATAAAAATAAGAGTAAAATGGGTATCTAGAATATAAAGACAACAAGTGTATATAAATCTTGTGTTTTCTGTGTCAGTCTGCTGAAAACTCATTCCTGAATGACAAAAGTGTATAAGGACTAAATAAAGAAGATGTTCTGTGCTTTAGTTTGTAACATCATTCTTGTGTCTTGACAGCTGGACCACCATGCCACCTTCCGTGACCACGCAGGGACCGCAAAATGCTGGTTATGAAAAAATGTATTAACTTCAGCAGAGGTAGGGCCAAGACACAAAAGTCTGGTCTATGTTAGACTACAGGTAACTACAGCAGCCTGTTAAAATTTCTGAATTTCCTCTTAAGAGCAAAAGATAAATAATACAAGGAGCACCTTACTGTCTTCCAGGCTTGCTAATCATATAAGCAAGTCCAAGCAAGCAAAAGATTTATCTAAATTGCCAAAGATTCCTCATGTTTGGCCATTTGCTATGCTAAAATCCTCAGCTTAAATCTAGTCTACACTAGATACAGTAATTTTACATCTGAATTTTTTCTACACATTCAGAAAAGTGGGTTGTCTACAGGTATAAAAGGCATAATACTTTGCATGACTAAATCAGCATAGCTTAACGGAACTCAGTGTATATCAATTTTTACTAGATGACAATCTAGTCCCAGAAAACCTTACACCCACATTTGTAATACTCTTCTATTTATTCAGAGTGGAAATAAATGTAGTTATGGAAATAAAAACAGTAACAGAGAGAGAATCATCCACACTTCTTTTAAATATGTCATTTTGTATAAATAGTTCTAGATACTGGTTTTATTTTGCTAAAATTACACACTTCTTCATTTTGTAGAAAAGAACCATACTTGTACCATTCTTTACAAAAGTATTTAATTGGTAATGTAAAAACATAAATGTAAATACTATCATTAAAAAAAAAAAAAAAAAAAGGCACACAAGCATATATCAATGTCTATACTGTCAAAATATCCCCGATATTTGAACTTTGACCTGTGGAAGAAACTGAGTATTTGTACAGACTTGTAGGGACAGCAAAGGTGCTTGTAAGAGATGCATGCAGAAGAAGGAAACAGCTGTGGGTTCACTTTTTAAAATTTTGGTTATTAGTCATCAAAACATGTTACTTATCAAAGCATCTTTTCCCTTATCTTATGTATCCCAAATATTACTTCTACAATGATATAATGATTTTT
>KL270689.1:7303-19585 GCA_000699545.1 Podiceps cristatus
CTCCCCCGTGCTTTGTGGGAAATTGGGGGGTGAAAAATTTTTTTTTTTTTTTTTTTTTTTTCAACTTGTATTAATTTTGGAGTCTTTTCAGGTGAGCATTGGTAAGAAAACTACATTGGGTAGCTATAGGAAGAGAGAGGTCAGTGGGTCCAGGGCAGGAAAGAGTACATGGGTAGCTCTGTGGCAGGGAGAGGAGTTTTAAGAAGCCTCAGGTGATACAGCAGCCCAGGTCATCCCATCCTCCAGGCTTGTCTCAGGGCCAAGCACTTTGTAGTACCCAGTCTTCGATAGTTTCCTCATGGGATTTGCCAAAGACTCTCAGCACCTCAAGGTTTGCCATCTCAAAGCACCATACAGGTGCTCGAAACAGTCTCTGCCCAGCTTGCAGTCTGGTGTGGCATGGTGGCATGACATGGGGGCATGCGGGAGGGCCACCCGCCTGAGGCACATATTAGCTCCCCATCGCCGCTTTTCTCATGGCACTTGTGGGATTGCTTTCTTCCCCGAGGGACAGGCAGGCCCTGATCTCCAGGGAAATCAATCCCACCAAGCCCCTGGTAGGTATCACACCAGACAGGTGTCTACTGTCTGTAAGTGTCTACCGCTTTCAAGGATTTTGGCTTTTGGCACAAACGTGTGAAATGGCCCCACCGAGATTTGGCCAGGGCTGTTCTCCTGCCATACGTCCCATGACATCATAGAGAGACATGAACTGTCCTTTCAAGGTGCCTTTTTTGGTGTTTAAGTTGGACTTGCACATCTAACTTCTAGTTATCTAAGACAGGGCAGACGAACACAGCCCTTCGATACCTAAATATTACTAAAATTACCACGTGATGGTTGTGCATCTGTGTTTCTTTTAAGAATGGATTTATTGGTTTAAAAACATACCCAGTAAGCCTCAAACTCAGATCACACGCTCTGTCATCCTTTATTGCTGGGAAGTTTTAGAAAAATCTTGCCTTATCTGCGCTGTGCTTCAGTGGTCTCATGTGTGAGGTGGGAATGGCCATGTTTTACTTTATGCACAGGGATGCTGTAAAAATGAAGTGTTCACCTTTCTTGTAAAGCAACTGGATAATTAAGTAGGGCCTTAAAAAAAATTACTAACTCTGTAGAGGAGAAACTGGACTAATTTGTATGGACTGTAAAGTTAATCAATTTTTTATTCCTTTCCCATGCAATTCCTTTGGGAAATTAATAGATTTGATTCTTTGTTTCATTTACCTAAGTAAAATACAACAGCATCAGTCTTATTAGCATTGGAGGCTTTTGCTGGCAATCAAATGTGATCTGAATGTATCAACTAATCTTAATATACTGCAGATAAGGAATCACTTTTGACACGCTAGTCAGGATCTGCCCAAAACAATGCTCCCACAATCAGAGCAAAATGAAAACATTATAAATGTTGAAGCAAGCAGGAAGAGACAGTAACATCTGTTCTCAATGTCATGTCTTAAAACAGATAGCTCTTCCAAGTGGACCTGGAGACTAAGGACATGATCCAAAATCCCTCCAAATCAATGGAGAGATTCCCATCCATGTCAATGGACTTCAGATCGTTTTTTACATTAGACTGGGGACATATCCATTCAGGATTGAATTTTATTTGATTACTGGAGTCCCAGTCTGCCTGTGTCCCAGGCCTACAGACTCTGGAGATACTTGGTGAAAATGTTACAGTGCACCTCACTTTGCATTTCTATCTGGGACCACCGGTGCTTTTACTTGATAACATGCTGCATCCCGTAGTGTTTGTACATTGGCAGCACTACCAGACTTGGCTGTTTGAGTCTCGTTCTTGTGCAACTTGTTACTCTTCCATCCTGCCATGCAGCAACTGAAAGGTTACATTACGTCCCTTAGCCTTTTATTTCTCCCCTCACTGTTCTGCTTTAGGGCTTGTGGTCGCATGGAGGAACAAAAGGTCACCTCATTTTCTGAAGAAAACTGCCTTATATTAATGTCTGTACTTGAGCATAAGAAGAAAAGGACTAAGAATTAGCCCTGGAACTTGCTTTTCTGATTTTTGCATTCTATTAAAATTATTGCAAAGAGACCCAAAGATCCTACTAGAACAACTAGGCCTCTGTGTGCAATTTGGGCATAAAGTGGGACGTGAACTCAAAACTGTCTTGGTCATGCCTTGCTGACTTCCCAGAAGCTGACATCAGGGCAAACAATATAGCATGAACCAGAAGGGAGAAATCCTGAGTTAACAATAGGACATGTCGTCCTGATCTTATACTGTGCAGCTTGTCATAGCCTTATTGTCTAATGAAATATTGCAGTATTGCGGCTCTCCATCAAACTGAATAAGCAGAACTTGTTATGAATATTTAAATGATCAGAGCCGAGTAGGAAGATGCTTTCCTTAGTGCTCATGCTGTTTCAGAGCATCAAGGACACTAAGAGAGGATAGAGATGCAAAGGAGAGGATAAGAGTCAGAAATACAAAAGAAAGTGTAAGAGTTTAGTAGAACTTTGTTTTTCCTAGTTTTACAGTTGGGTAAATGCAGGTGAACAGTTACATGTGAATAGCTACCCTTGCACGTCTTGCGTATTCACATCAGAAGTTCCCAGGGACAGCTTTCTCCCCTGCTTTGCATATGAGTGGGCACAATGGCACTGCTCAAACAAGTAACATTTTTTTGAAATGCTACAGAGCAGACACAATGCATTTCTCTTCAGGATGTTAGGACATTTCAAAATTTTCCCTGCAATCATCTGCAATAAAGTCTATTTCATATCACTTCCAACTCCACTCAGTGCATAAGATACATTATGTCATATTGCAAAAAGATGGCAACCCTTCACCCTGCAAAACTGAATGGAGTCATGCTATCCATGTAATTGCTCCTATTCTTTCCTTTACTTCTTGGGGGGAGATGTAGGGAGGAAATCCTAATTTCCTGGCTTGATGATACCTTTCATTTATCTTTAAATTATATCTTAAAAGCCAGAGTTGCTGTAGATGATGGAAATGAAAAGAAAGGGCACTTTTCCAATTTAAAAATGCTATTACCTGTCCACATGTACATTATCGTTCCCTGCAGGTTATAAATTGTATACCAGCTCTGAAAGTTTTTATTTCCTGTTATGTTCTTCACTCGATGCAGAACATGATTAGAGAAATGAGGCAGCAGTATATACATTTGACAACAAGAAGATGAATGATGTTGGCTGGACGGCACCATTACGGAGAATTGTCACTCATCTCTAGAGCTGCCTGGGAGTGGTTTGTCACACAGATGAGTACAACACTGGTTCATGGGGCAAATGCACTTCTGTATAGTAGTGGGTAAAAGGAATTTTGTTTTGGGGATGTTGCTTCAGCATATGCATTGTGAAATAAAGCAGTAAGGGGATCAGTTCACACCTGCTAAAACAACATTGCGAGGTGCGCTGTAGATGTCCCTGCATCACTGTGGTTGTTCACTTACTGTCATCATGCCATCGAGGAGGCCGGTCTCTGGCTTTGGTGGCGCTTGTAGACGTTCCATTGACCATTTCTCAATGACCGATGAAACTTGCGGGTTCTCGATGTTGAGCAGGCGAAACCCTGTCATATTTACTCCGCTGTATCTGTAGGGTTCCAGGTCTAATGCAAATAGATCCTAAATCATTGTTAAGAAAACAAACAAAACCAGATGTAGTATTTTTAAAGCACAATGTTCAGAAGTTACAATTAGTTCAAAATGGTATCCAATTTTCAATCCAAAGCTCAAGTGCTGTTTGTTTTGTTTTGGTTTGTTTTGTTTTTTTTTTTTTTCCCTTTGAATGCTCTGCTTGCCCTCAAAGTCTAGTCTTGACCGCTTCAGTTATAAATCTGGATAAACCAAAGCTGTGTGAAATTTATGTCAAACCACGTATCTGCTTTTTGGAACACAAAAATCAGTTCAAACAACACTATTTTGCAACCAACCTGCACAGCAGTATCTAATTTTAATTTATAGCAGTCCTCTAACAGTGTTACAGCTCTGACAAACCAACATGAGGAATTAGTCAGCCAATGTCAAGTTTATTTCTCAACTCAGTGAAGGAAAATTCCAAGAGATGTCGAGAGCAATACACTTTTTTACTACTTATGAATCCCATTTTTCTCTTGCCTTGCCTCCTTCAGGTGACTTGCTGCCAGTCTGTCTAATGGACGTGTCAGGCCAGTGCACAGTAAGTCCATGCGCGTCAGTGCTCAGCATTTACAGAGCAGGAAAATAATGGGTATTCTAAGTGATATAATTGTGTGGCACACTCCACAGCTGTATTTATCAGGCAGTGGAAATACGATAACTGCTTCTCAAAGCCTAAAGGCTATTTTTCAAAACAACTTTTTGCTGATCCCAGTGGGCCAGTAAAATGACGAATGTATTGGTCATGGTTTAATACCACAGTAAGCATCAAAATGTCAACATTTACAATACCACGATGCCGAGATACCACCAGCATTGCTTACTGCTTGTTCTAGTACGTGCTCTATACTATCTCATGCATATTGTTGATGGTGTTTACTATTTTACGTTAGATTGTTTATTGTATAAAACTAAGTTCCACAGTAAATCCTAAATTTTCACATTTTTCTTGATGTTAAAATGGCCTCATAGAGAACTATTTCAAGCTATTACTACAAGTTCCAAACAGCTGGAGAGTCTTTCTGACTAATGAATTGACTACTGGATTCCAAACGATTTTTTACTGCCACATAAAATTTTATATGGAAAGGAAATAAAGAATAAGCTGATGCACATGATATAATCCAGCCTTCTAGGACTGTTCTAGCAATACTGCTTCTTTGCTATCATTCTAGACTACAATGTAAATGGACCTTAAACATGGATTGAGTTATATTTGTATATAACATATAAGTTGTTAAAATATATGAAAAATGTGCTGAAATAAGTATTTATAGATTTGCATCATAAAAGAAAATTTAGGGAGTTTCTTTTTACTATAAAATTTCCTAAGTGATTTCATACATATATGATTTTGTGGTTTTATAAGTAAATTAAAGATTTTAGCAATGAATCGCACCACAAAGAGTGCTTAATGTTGGCTCCATAGCAAAGGTGTTCCTTCATTATTTTCTTTCATTCTTATCCACCCGTACTGATGGCTACTCCTTAAACACTATTCTACAATTAATTTTCATTGTATTAAAGTGTTAGCCAGCCCCACAGATACTGAAAAACAGCTTCCTTAAAAAATTGTGAGTCCTGATATCACTAAGGAGTGTTAGTACTTATTCTCCAGGGGTTTCCTTGAATAATGGCAACAAAGATCTCCTAGAAAAAGTGGAAAATTTTAGTTGTCTTTTCTGCAATGGAGAAAATTCACCCTAAAATCTTTAGTGTTCCTTACCAGTGTTGTAAAAAAGTAGTGGTAGTATTCAGTCATCATTCCCATGGAGAGAATCTGTTGAAAGAGATTGAAAGGTGAATGTATTTTTGGTGCTTTCAGTCTACTTCACTGTTTTTGAAAAGCACACATTAATCTGGAACAATACGCTACAGGTCATGAAAATTTGATTACAATAGACCCTACATTTTTCTTCAGGAGCAAAAAATATCTTACTCTATTTAATTTATGCTTTTATCACCTTTGCTCAGGAAAGAGATTAAAGACTGAAAAACTTCTAGGACAAGAAACATTACTAGAGATAACAAGAAGCTGATTTTTTTAAAGTGAAATTCTTTACTCTGCAGGTTAGAAGTGTTAAAAAGGAATTTACTAGCAGACAACAGAATTTATAAGGAAAAGTGCTTAGGTGCAGGGTTTTATATTCATGTGAGAATAAGACACTAAGGGAATGTTCACTGAAATAAAAAAGAAAAATAAAAAGAAGAAAACTTCTATAAATGCCTTTTGTTCCACCTGGGGAATGCAGGTCCTCAGGAGGTTTTCAAAACAACTGGTACAAAAGAATTTCTAGTCTGGATTAATTTTCCTGAGTCAGACCAATTGAAGGTCTGTGAGGTAAGGATGGCATTTAAATGCATACTGACTGGCTACCTTAGACGGAAGAAGACGGAGCTTTTCTTCCCAGCCCTCACGTTACAGGAAACTTAGAGATTTGGTTTTTCTTTCAGCTCCTCTCCAAAAATCATTGGGAATGCTTACAGAAAACATCCCTAATGGCGTATAAGAGGATGCTCTACAGTTTCAGCCCAGCATCACCTACACTTGTCGCCAGGCCACACACACTATTGCCATGATGCAAGCATTTTGCCCTCTCTGGGATCTTGTGAAGAGGAGGAGGAATTATGAGCTAGGAAACTACTGAAGAAATCATTATTGTGACAGTAACACAGACAAAAGTTAAATGTTATGCATTCTTGATCACAGAAAATAAGCATCTGCTATTAATAGTATTTTAGGACGCGTTTAGCAGTGCCTGTTTGAAAGACAGGGGAAAATAGTGTGATTTGGCTCGCCAAAATTCTCTTTCATGGCAAAAGCCTCTGAAAATTAGTTCTCTGATTGTTTACGGCAATTCCTCACATAAAAAAAAAAAAAAAAAAAAAAAGGAGAGTACCTAAACTTTCTAAGCTGCAGTAGATAATAAAAACAGCTCAGTGTTAATCACAAAAAACCTATCTTTTTCCAGCCACTAAAAATCAAGCCACAAGGCAAGTATTTTATTGAAATGCTCCACTGAATTTACATGTCAAAATTGCCTTCTTTTATTTCTTATTTTATTTATCTTCTATTCTGTTTCTTAGAGCTACTACCTATAGAAATGAGCAATCTAGCAATCTTGGAGACTGATGTTCCTTCCCTATTTACATACAGAAAATGATATATGGTAGCATCAACGGCAACTTTTGTGTGCCGTGTTTCCCAGCTGACCCAGCTGGACTCACTTCTGCTCCCTGGAGCTGTTGGATTTCTATGTCTATGGTTCCTGCTATGGGAAGGTGGTGTCAGTCAGGATTTTTATGATGCAGGTCTCTTTTGAGCTGAATCTATATTGAAATAACCTAATTGCTTCATATGGGGCACAGACCAGCTGCTAGGATATACAAATGCGGTTTGGGCCCAGGTAAACCTCTGTCTGCCTAAATTTACTTTGTCCTCTACAAGAAGTTGGCAGTATGTCCATGGTGTTACACTAGTATGAATGCAAGATCATACTAATAAATGTAAATAGGAGGATACAAATGCCTAGATTTAAATTATTGATTCATTACAGTTTCAATTCTAGCTTGAGATAGAAGAACTGACATCAAGTCATTGCAATTCTGTTATGGGAAGATATAAACTGCAACCTGCCTGTGTAGAAATAGTAAGGCAATGGAGAACCAGGACAATGCTAAGCCATATAATGCCTTAAAGTACAACTTTACATTTACTAGATGGTTACATTAAGTAGAATGATTATAAAGTGTGTAGCCTGGGTGTTTGGGAAGCGCTACTTAGCTGTGCTGCTGCAGTTATGCTGCTACTGGGTATCCAGCTGGTTAATCCAAGGTAGCTCCATTATTGCTTTCCTCACAAACCCAAGGTCAGTAGCCTGAGAGGAGTGTTTGCCTCCTGAACACATTTTTGATTAAAACTTTTTATGAGAATATCGATTTGCAAGTAATGTGCTATAAACAGAGCTGGCAGGACGCACACATACCTGTGAATAATAATGATTTCAAAAGTCATGCTATAGGATTGTCTTTGAAAAAGGAAGCAGAATCAAAACCCCTGAAAACCAAAGGTAGTTGCATGTAAAAAGCAAGGTTCAGCCAGCAATGTTATCTGCCCTAACTGAGACATAGGCTCCCAATGGCAATTGGTGGAAGCGTGCCATGCATTTGCTAAGGATCCTACACTCAAGGGCTCCGTGAGAGACGCTCCCTGAAATTCTCCCAAAGAAAGTATTGCAGCAACCCAGGAGAGCCTAATCAACATTTGGCTTTTGTATTTTCTCTATTAATGATGACTCAATTAAGATATGAAGATGAAGGCAGCTGGAAGAGAGCTTGTGTCACGCACAGGTTACTAATGTCCTCGTCTAGTTAAGGAATAAGAGTTGATGATGGATCTGTGCCAGGCTGGGCCCTGATCTGCCGCTGAGCTCTGCCCTCTCACTTAGCATTGGTCACAAGACCAGCCTTAACTGGTTGTCCTTGCCTCTGACAATCCTTAAGACAATTCGTTAATAGCTCTATAGCACTTAGATGTTGCTATGACATGTTAGATCCATAGATTGACCTAAATAGGGTGCTTTTGATTCATGGATTGTAAAGACTTTGTAATAATAACTTACTTATGGTTTAGGGTAACATGGTCACTAAGTAAAATTCCCAATGAAAGAAGATTTGATGACAGTATCAAATGTCCACTCTGGAGGATGGTATTAGGAAAACAGATGAGTATAAACTAAAGCAAAAGCAAGAGAAATGCTGAGTAACATGCTGGAGACCCCAAAGCATTAATGACTCGGATGTTTCTATTAGTGTAAATAGGAGAGTTGCACTTGTGTGCTCTCAGCAGCAAGGACTTGTCTTCTGCTGTGTGTTTGGAAAACAGCAGATACGGGGAAAGGAGCTTCTAGGAACTATCAGGTGAGAGACGATAATAACAGCACGTTAGGAGCAAAGACTTTCTTGTTGGGACACCTCTGAAGCACCTGATAAAGCAGGTGCACAGGCTCTTCCCAGAGAGCAAGTGTCCTCCCCACTAGAGAAAACGAGCAGAGCAGCCCAGAAGAGAGAAGAGAAGGCAACAAGATTGGTTTATGTGTATATAGCTGCTCATAAGAAACTAGAATGAGATTTCATTACACATTCCTATTTAAATAATTTTGCATGTAATTATTTAAATAATTATGCATCTGATCTAAATGTTCTATTTAAATAATAACAGCTTTTACTTACTGTGGAACTTAGATGAATGTAAACTTTTGAAATTAGGCTAAAATATTCTGCATTCTCCTTGCAAATCTCCTAACCTTCCTGGCCTGTATAAAATCTGTTCTTCAGCCAAACTTAGATATGGGTTGATTATGGATTATCCTGGCAAATAAGCTAAACATACTTCGGTCTCTAATTATCCATCCGGACTCTTGGGTCTTGTCTTTCGCAGACCTGTGCTGTTAGCTGTGGGTCATGAACTACAATGTGAATCTGAACAAGTATCAGTGGTCACTATACATACACCAAATGGACAGAGACCACGTAAAAATATTCTCTCTTATGTCTGTAAATCTCTGGGTGCCCTGTTCCTGGCTTGCATCATATCCCAGCTCCAGCCTACATTTGTTCATCTTGTAAAAAAATCACCACCTCTTTTAGATCTCGTGTCAGTCTTCCTCCAAGGCAGGCTGAAACCAGAATGATGGTGAAGCATATTAGTAGGAACTGTGTCAAATACATCGCTTGCTTTCACTTTGCATTTTCCTCACTCCTCCTATTATTTAATTTCATGACCATTAAATGAATGCATTTCATTATCCAACTAATTAGTACCACAAGTGTTTTCTAAGATCAGCAAGAAACACCATAATGAATAAAAGCCCTTTTGCCTCCTTGCCTCTCGTGTTTAACATAAAAGGTTTGTTTTGTGTTTACAGTGTTTCCCTGGACTCTGTGTAGACACCTTTACTTGGACATGACTTAACTCAGTGGAAGTCTGCATCCCACTCAGTCACAGCAGCAGTCCAGCTGGAGTGGTATAGAGTTCCTCCAACGTGGACATGAGCCATATCAAGAAACAAGATATATTCTGTAAATACCTCACTAGTATTGGAGTCCAGCTGGAAACACGGGCCATAGCAATAGGGCAGGACGAATGTGTTGGCCCAGGGCCCCAGTCAGCTGTAGCTGGCTTCTGCTTCCTGAAGAGATCCAGGGAGCTAGGACAGCAGCATTACCTTTCAAACTCCAGCGTGGACATCATCTCACAGTACCAAGACTGAAAGCTCTCTTTCAGTTTGAAAGTCTGCTCGCATTTGCACCATTCGGTGAATCTTCCAAGGCAGGAAAGAACGACTACATGTGCAAATTTATGTAAATAATTTAGCTTTCATCTGCAAAGCTCAGCTAGCAAGAACAGCGAAGCAGAGATCTCAGCATAGTGCAGCTAGGATATTACACAGCCAGGACCCCAAAAGACTGTACTCTGACTAATAGCCTGTGCTGCTGTACCTTCCAAGCTCTGAATAAAGTTTCTGAGGCAATGCCAACATTTATTCTATAGAAACCTACAGTTAGATTTGGGAACTGAAGTGCACTGCCAAATTTCAGGGTGAATTACCCTTGCTACACCATTTCTGTGCCCATGGTCTTCACTGATGTCTTAACCGATGGCTCTCGCCATCTGATGACATTCAGCAGGGACAAAGTGGCCAGGAGAGGACATGTTGCCAGCAAAACACCTTTATAAAATGAGTAAGAGAGAGGAGAACCAGTGAACTGATTATCTATCTACTTCTCACCCCAGAGCTTGGGGGATCTGGGAGGATCTGCCACTGGTGTTTCTCCAGTGGCAGTGAGAACAGAGCTAATCCTGCCTTTTCTTAGCCGAGAGTGTGCTTCAGCCTACCTGCCAAGTTACTAGAAGGAGTATACTCAAGAAATTAAGTTTTATATTCTTATTCATTTATTATTGTACCTGGAATGTATACTATGATGACACTTATTTTTCATACTTTTGCAGGAACTGAATTAATTTTGTTTGGTCTTTGTCTGTTACATAGTGAAGGTGAACACAGAAGTCTTTATAAACTGCTTTGAGGGTGTCCTAAACCTGATTAAATATACAGTAGCTTTCATAAAATTTATTTTAAAGGTGCAGAGAAAGTAGTAAATAATTTAAAGCTAGTAGCAACATAGTCTATGAGAGATGAGCTTGCCTAGCAGTAAAATCTATGTCAACTACTGGTGTGTTAAAAGAATAAATTGAAGGTTAACCATAACCACTAAACCTCTTGAACTTAAGCTCCTCATACAAAAAGGCAATATCGGACTAAATACAGTATGTACAGGATATTGTGGAAGATTTGTGCATAAAACAGACTGCAATTTGCAATAACTAGAATTAACTGACTTGTGGGATTTCTTACCTAGTTTAGACAGAGCACATCTCTATCCACAAAATACATGGTTGTAACCACCAGGTTTTTCCATAAGAAAATGTTTTCAGCTTTCTTATGTGAAGGAATCAGTCCTGTTTGTCTTTGGCAAGTTTGGAGGGTGCCTTATTTTCTCACTTTCTTTCAGGGATGTCTATATTTCGGCTTGGAAAGAAAGGAGATGCTAGGCACCCTCGGAGCAGAGCAGGACAGGCACTGCTGAAGTCAAACAGGGACGCTGCTACAGAACCTAAGCAGCTGCTGAGTGGGACTTTGGAGATCACAGGTTCACCTCAAGAAACCACAACTGAGCCTAACTCCTGCTTTTGGCATCTAATTCTCTACTAGAGCTCTCTCCTTGTCAGATGATTGTCCAGTCTTCATGAATTTTAAAGCTCCAGCAGCCAAGATTTTCAAGTAGACTATGGGAGTGTCAGACTAGCTGCAACTTTTTCCATCAGCTTTGCTGATGCAGTACATCTTCCTTGAAAACCCTGCTGGCATAACCTCCCAGTTCAAGTAATTTCAGAATATCCTAATCCCTGTGGAGCGGGTCACTTTGAGCAGCAGAGCTGACGGTTTGGGTGGTTACATGGTGCAGGCAGCAGCGCTAGAAAACTCCCTTAGCCACTTTGTGCCGGTCACATGAGGTTACCAATGCTTGTGAGGGCGTATGGAGAGAAAACTCAAAGTGACTATTGGAAAAGGCAGCGATTAATAATCACAATTTCCTCTTGCCCCTTCCAGATCTGGGTGAGGAGAGGGCCGAGCCTCATTAAGCTGGTCAGGGACTGTGAGAACCTGGACTTTCTGCAGCATGTCAGAGAAAAGCAGAAATGTGTCAGCTTAGGGAATAGGTTATTCAGCTGTGTGCAGGCTTTATATTTTGTTTAAATTAGGTTATTGATTCGTCTATTCTTTTAGCGCACAAGGAAGAAGCGTGGCTCAATGGTATTTTAGTTGAAGCTATAAATAAGCGAAAGATAGTCTCATTTAAGAGAAGAAAGCTGTCTTTTACGCTATTTTGTAAACAGTAGGTTGAAGGAGGCAAGTGAAAAGGTCACCTCCCCTGGTCCCACAGCCCAGTAATGCGGCTGGGTCAGGTAGTTCCACACTCCCAAACCCAGCTCCGTATGCTGATGCTTTCAGGACACCCATAATTTTGGATGTGGTAAATCTTTCACTCCCAGAAAGAGCTTTTAGGTGTCCCTTGCCCTCCCTTC
>KL270695.1:0-32304 GCA_000699545.1 Podiceps cristatus
CCCCCCAGCAAGCTCTATCTTCTCAGTATGGAAGCAGTTTTAACACAGTAGAGAAGACATGAACACTACATCACTGAGGACAAAAAGTTTGAAAGATGTGAACGTACTGAAATTTTCTAGTTTCCAGGAATTTTACATACAGGTATTACAATAAGTAAATTCAGGACCCCAGGAACTGAAAATGTAGTCCAAACAAAAGTCACTAGATTAAACAATAACACATGGTCAGAAAATATCTGGCAGAGACCAAATAGAAGAAAAATTATGTAAACCAGGCAATAAAGAGAACACTTGAGCTGTATGTTCTCCACCCTTGTCATATTAGGAGCAACTATGATTGCAAAACATTATCAAAAGATTTGATTATACTATGAGATTGTGAAGACTAACATTAAAAGCTATACATAATGTATAGTCTTAGTATGTTGCCCAATGTTGCTACAAAATGGCATTTCATCTTGTAGGACCACAAATTTCTTGTCACTCTGATTTCTTTCTTATCAACTAGTGATTTTTAATCAGAGCAATGTTCCCCCAGTACTAATTATCAATAGAGAAACATATTTACTAAAGCATATTATTATGAGAAACAGGATAGCAAGTTCATTTCTTAATTACTTAACAGAAAATTATGTTTAGACCCAAGATATGAGCAACTAAGGAGCTCCCAGGATAGATGAAAATAATGTTACAATACAACCTGCATATTTGTGTTCCAGAAGTTCTTTTTGTTTTGCATAATGTTCTGAGAAAGACTTAAAACTCAATCAAATCATGTTCTCATGAATTTGCCTCAGCTTTAATAACAGTGATTAAAAGCAAACTTATTAATGGTTTGAAGTATACGTAAGAGTATGAAAATATATTCCTAAATACTGTAAATGATTAAAAATAAACTTAGCCATGGTTTGCAGTTCACATAAGAAAATGAAATCATACTTCAAAAATGCTCCAAAACTTGTGTCATGCCACAAGTGGAGTAAGCATATCTCCATATCCAATACATGCATTATAATTTTTAGGCTCCTGAAAATCTTCCCAACCATTTGGAGACCACTGGAGGGTCATGGTTTTGAACTGCAGTCATGATTAATTTACTAGGTCCATATTTGCTATAAGAATTAACGCAGTGTATTAATTTAGGACTTTATCCCCGCTGATTTTAGTGAGTTTTGAATCAGGTTCTCCATGAGTGCCCATAAAATATCTCCTTTCTTTATCTCAATACTTCCTAGGATAAAAGTATGTTTTCTGAGGGATTCAAACATTTCATGGATAATTAATCATTCCTTTCATACTAGATTGTTTTGATTTAGACTTAAAAGATATACTTGCTTACTTTAGTAGTTGCCCACTTACAATCAGAGAAACAAAAGCTATGCGGTCAATATTTAAGCTGTTTATCTCATGATAATAGCCAGCCCTGTCAGCAGTAAAGAATCCATTAGAATAACGTGCTTCAGTCAAACTCTTTGGATACGTGTAACATTTAAAGGAGTTGCCCGCACTTCTGTTAACAGCCCAGATTTAGAAAACCATAAACAGAAAGGCAAACATTTTTAACAGCTAACCCTCAGCAGAAAGCCCACATTTGATAGACTATACTTTCTATAAATGTTAGCCCAGAAAGACCTTGACAGATCTTGACAGAGATCTCTTAACCCCTCTTAAATACATGAACCATATTCGACCTTCTCTGTAAGACACTTTCAAATATCATATTCATCTTCCTCATCTGGAAAAAAACAACCAGTACTCTCAAGATTATAATTCTAAAGTCCTTATGAGTCCAAAACCAGAAGATGCACATATATTAGAAAATCTAGTCAATTTCATTTTGTAATATAAGTGATGTACATTTTTATTTCCTTTCACAGTTTGAATCTGATTTTTAAAAAACAGCCTGTAGTTTAATCTCAAATTCCCACGAAGTCCAGACCACCAAACAACCACTGTCTGTTCTGCATGAAATGAAAAATTTATCAAAAGTTGGGACTAAGGCTTTAAATAACAATGAAGTGATCCAAGCACTGAGTGTTTTTTAAAAGGCATACCTTTTATCTGAGAGCACGTCTGAGAAGAAAGCACAGATATGTCTCCTCGATGTTGCGGCTGCCCATACCGCAGAAGACAAGTCACAAAAAGTAGTCAGGTGCCTGATGAAGTCCATGGGACCTGTGGAGAAAGACAGCAATGCCTAAAATTATAATTGTTTATGATGAAATAAAACTCAAAAGCTGTCAAGTATTTTGGAAAAGCTGTAAAAGTATACAAACCCATGAAAACACAAGGCAGAAACCCTCATCAGACTTAGCAGTTACTTTGTGAATGCAGGAGATCTCTGCTTTTTTTAGGCTGAGCAGCCATACTTGCCAAAAGGCAAAGAAAACAAGATACAGCTGTGGCCAAAACAGAGGGAGGGAGGGAAGGAGACAACTATATGACTTGGATCAAAAATTCTGAAAAGTGGAAGTGCTAAAGACTTTGTCTGACCTGTGTCCTGGAGTAGCTCAGCAGGATTTGTTATCTAAAAAAAGCTGCAATTCTCCCAAGGCAGTACCACACTTTTGCATGACTAGCTGAAGATACTAGCTTGGGTCCCAGAAGTTATACAGACATAGTAATAAGGCTTCAGCCTTATTAGCCTCACCTGTTCCCAAAGTTAATTGGCCAAGGTGGAACACTCTGCTGACATTGTCATTTTGCCCTAGTTTGGGGGCTGGGCTGTTCTGTGGTAGCTTTTGTGTTTACTTCACAAAGGAAAAAATTGCTATTTATTGTTGCTACTATTTATAATTCTTGATTAAGCAACTGGGTGGGTTGAATTCTAATTACCTTACTTCAGCACGTGGCACTTCTCAGCCCTGCACCGATTTCCATGGCAGTACCTGCAATCAAAGAACAAACTTCCTTCCTCTCTGTCATCACCGTGGCCTACTTAAGGGAAACTTCATGGTACAAACACCAACTTTAGATCTCAGTTTTGCTTGTCACAGAGAATCTAGTGATTTTCAAGCAATTCTGGTAGTTGATTGGCACATTACATGTCGGGAGCTTGGTCCCAAAAAGCCACTTGCAGTGGACTGTTCTTGTGCCTGAATTTCACTTGATCAAAATACCATGTTAGCTATCGCTGCCTCAGCACACAGAGAGTTGGCTAACTTTGTGGTTAAGGTGTACATACATTAGAGCTTTTGCTGTCCTGACTGGTGGCACATAATGTGTGATTTGTTAAAATACATATAACTAGGCTGGCAAAAGCATTTAAATGTAGAATAAGCGACTTCATCCAAATAGACTCATCATAGGAGGAAAAAACATAGCCAAGTGATAGTTCCTAAATTCTCTATATCCTTAGCCACGGTTGCTTACTGCTGATGATGCTGGGCTGTTCTCTGGGCAAACATGTTGGGCTGCATTATGCTGAAAGTGTGTGTTTCAGCCAAGCAGAGAAATGTTTTGTCAAAGCTATGCAAATCTGCAGTGGGGAAAATGGTCTCATGCAACAGAGAGCTGTCCTATTATAAAACTTGGGAACAGTCTACAAAGCCTTTTGTAAGTATAAAATGTCACTGAAACATCACAGAGAGGCAGCAGATATGCACAGTGGGTTGTCATTCATTCAGAGAATCACATTCCACAGGCCATAGACAAGTGAATCAGCATAGCATCTGTGGCCTTAGATGCGGACTCTGACCTCTGAATCTACCCAAACATTGCAAATGCAGGCCAAAATTCCAAGTCAACAGAGCATAGATTTAGCTTTATGTCAACCTGACTTAAAAAGTTTACCTGAAATTTGCTGAATAGGAATAGTCTTCAGAAAATAGAGGAGATTCAGTATAAAAGACTCTGCCTTATCTGGCATCTGAAGATTTCACAGGGTGGAAATCTGGAGAACATCTTAGAAGAATAATAAAGATAAACTGTTCAGCATCAGACATAGAACACGCTGCTAGGACTGTGTTCACGCCTGTTGCTCTGTTTCCAATTAACGTACTTTTGGAGCAATGGATGCTGTTCAAAGATTTCCATAGATAACAGTGAAAAGTACAGATTTCCTGGGGTGCTTTAATTTAACATTAACCAGACACATTTGCAATAAAGGCTGAATTAAAAGTCTAGTGCCTTAAAGCAGGGAAACCATTTACAACAGGGAACTCCCTATCTAGAAGGAATATGCCCCAAGAGATTCGTATGTCAGCTTGTAACTATTCAACATGGTCAGTATGTTAAATGCTTTTAGCTGGGTCAAGCCCTATGGTGCATTCATCAGTCATTGGTATGAAAATCTGGTTATTATGTTCCCCAGGGAATATGTATTTATTAAATGTTCACATTAGCATAAGCTGCGGGGCCTGCTCAGGCACAAAGTCTATTGAAATGAATAGAATTCTTCCTGAAGAAGGTATCCTTCTATATAGTTAGCCACTAAGTACTCAGATGGTGCTTTCCGCTCACAAATCTCACAGTGCTCCACTGTGGTTGGGGACCTGTGGTTAAATGGGAAAGCAGACACAGAAGTAATCTGAGCTGGTGAAATTCATACTAGGAAGGGCACAAGCAAGAACAGGGCCTGGCAGAGACGCTGTCGGGGGCTCAATCTGCTGGGTCATGCTGTCACGAGAACAAAGGGAAGAACATTTCCTCTAACAAGACTTTGGAGGGCAAAGGTAGGGATGAATTTTCATACAAATAGGTACAAATAGTTGGGTCTAGGCAGGCACTACCTTGGAGATCCTTCTTTTGCTTCACATGTCTCTATATGTGATTACTATTTGGCACCCTTCTAAATAATTTCAAATCAGACTAGTCATGTACTTTGCACAGAAAGTCAGGATATTATACCCTGAAAAATGGACAGTATATTTTAATAGATTCATGTAATCCATTAACAACCAATAACTTCTCATGGAAAACAATCTCACCAAGTCTGCTGAGAAACTATATTCTTTTTTCCTGCTTCTGTGTTCTTCATTTATTAAGAAGATGCACATGACAGCAAGCTTTTTTTTCCTTGAAGTTCATTAGGTCCAATTCCTTCTCTTTCATGTGAAATCACAAGCTGTTGACCATGAAATCACAATTCCTCATGATGAGAGAACATTTGCAATAAAACAAAAGAAACAATATCTAAGGCTTGAATGAAGCATTAAGCTTTCAAACAAAACAAGATACTGTGCTTAAAGGTATAAAACCATTTTCTGAATATTTATAAAGATAACTAGATCTTTAACCAATACTGATATTTTCTGACACTTCCAAGGACTTTTTCTGCAGCATGCTGGGAAATTCCTACGCTGGAAATTTTCAAGAGATCTCTTAGATTTCCCTTAGAGCTTTCTAAAGAATTACACCAGTCTGTTTTACCGATATTCCTGATGCTGTCTAGGAATTTACCTTCTGCTTTCTAGCAATTCATCCACTGTTTTCTAAGAATATCCGTGCTAGTTTCTAGGGCTTCCCCATCGACACTCTAGAAATCGTGATACTTTCTAGGAATGTTCTGTCTGTTTTCCAGGAATTTTTCGTACACTTTCTTTGATCATTCACAGAGCGTTCTGGGAAATCACATGCTGCTTTTCTGGGGATGTTCCTGATGCTTTCTAGTACTTCTCCTTTCAATCTCTATCATTTTTTTTTTTTTTTTCAGCTTTCTAGAAATTTTTTTTTCAGCTTTCTTGTTCCTTTATAGGAATCTTTCCATCCTTTCTTGAACTCACTGTCAGGGAGCAGCAAGAGAAGGGGTGCTTGCTGTGGGAAACTGTGAGCAACCACAGCACAGACAGGACCGCAACCCATGGCACCTGGCTGGGGCCAGCAGAGCGTAGCTGGGACAGCGGCTGGTTCCATCAACACCCCAGCCATCATCAGGCAAACACAAGGTAGCAAGCCACAGCCAAAGTCAGTCCAGGAAACCCAAATGAGTACTTAGGAACAGCAGGGAAGAGGGTTTGAAACAGGCACAGCTGCTTGGTGTAGCTCACGCAGGCACATTTCTAGGGTTAGAAAGCACTGTCAGTGAAAAATGTCTACATTCAATGTTTTATAAAATAACCTAATTAGAATCCCTGTATTCCCTATCAAATGATGAATTGCTATAGTTTTTTAACATGAGAAATTCTGAATTGTTGATTTCAGAATTTTCCATTTAGGATTCATTACAGAATGTATTTAATAATGGGATGTAGGCAAACTGTTTCTTCTCCCCTCTGAAAATGTGTTTGAAGTTATTCTGATGCAAAATTATTTCATCATAAATTTAAAGGTATGGTTTTTTGGATTCTACTTTCTTCTGTTTAGCACATTACCTACATACCTTACTGGTTCTATGACATGTAAACCATACACTATAACTTATTTTCCTCATTCCTGTTTAGTCCATGTGGTAGAAAATTGTTAAAGGTAGCACTACAGCATTCTTATACCTGCTGAGGTTTAAAGTTGGAGAGTACAAATATTTGACAGGGTTTTCATTACTGCTGATATGTTATTCAGTTCCTTTGCTAATTATAGACAACTGGCCAGCCAATGTTTTTCAAAATATATTTCAATGCCTTGGATTCACACAAAATCCAAGTTAATGCTTAGTGTGGGGGTGAAGACTAAATTTTAAGTCCTGTCTTGACATTTTAGGTGCAACATCATTGCGTAATGAAATATGAGACATATATTACATAAAAGCACATTTTTCCTAAGAGTTTTTACTACTTTAAATTTAATTATTTAGTATTTTGTATTCAAATGTGGGGACCAATCAGTATTTAGGACATACACAGACAAGACAACAAACCTTCCTACACATCATTTGCCAGCTGCTACACAAGCTGTTGAAATACTTGCACGTATAATTTTCATCGGTCTGTGCTGGATACTAAAGGTTGGACATTCCTTACTACAAAACCACTACAAAAGTAAGGTAGGCACAGAATTCTACCATGGGGGATAAAATTATTCACTGCCTCTTGGTACAAAATATACTGCAAATGCTCTTGCAACTCAAATGGTGAAGCAAAAACTGGGACTCCATAAACTTACTTTCCCCTCAGCCAGGTTACTTGAGATGTGTTATGCACTAAATGCATCTTAAAAGGATACTTGTCAGCTTCTTTAGATCTCAGGCTTAGTGAACTATCTAACATACATCTGAGGTCTGCCAAATAATGTTAGAATGTGAAACAACTTTTCTAATGAAGGACTTTTTCCAAAATTTTGCACTGATTGTGAAAGAACTCTAAGTTATTTCTTTCATTCTCCAATATTATATGGAGTTTCTCTTTAGGGTACATCATACATATAAAAATACACGTAAAGTAATGATACTTTAAACATACCTGTTCTAATAATTTTAACACTATATTCTTGGAGACAGTTGTTCATAGAGTGTATGGGAAGGTGTTTAAAAGTGTTTATGTAGATATGGCTTATGAGTCATTCACACTAATGTTTGCTACTAGTGCTCTATAAGTCAAAATTCCTTCGATTCAGCATATACTTATGGCCATATAGAAAACTATGGCATGGTTCAGATTTACTATCACCAGGCTCTTGATCTATTTACAAAGACAGTTAAGAAAACTGCCTTCAGTAAACACAATTTCAAATTTCTAATAAAAACCTCATTTCCAGCTCTTTATAGATCATTTATATTAGTTTACAGCAGATGGAAAGCTAGAGCACAAAACAGCCAAGATGACAAGTAAGTTAGGAAAAATGTCTTCAAGAAATTTAGATGTTTTTGATAATGAACATTTGATTAGTATTCTTCCGAGATTATGGCTGTCCAACTAAATCTGTCAAAAATCAGTGAAAGTCTGCAAAAGCATATAGACCTGATGCTGTTTTCACGTGCAATCAGGACTAAGCTCAATGAAAGCATTAGGTTGCACTAATGTAAAACTCATGTAAATTAATGGAAAATCAAGGCAATACTTCTCTTCAGAATGCATACTGAGAAAACTTTAAGTTTCTGATGTGTACGTGTGAAAGAGCTCTGATACCTAATTTTTTAATCCTCTGATTTCATGTTCACATGATGAATCTACATTCTCACAACAGAATAAATGTCCACAAACACACATGTGGGTATTTTCTGATGTCTACAGAATTCAGAGAAATGAAGAGTAGACAAAACAGCATTTTTTTGGCATATGAACATGCTTGCCAGGATTTAGAACAAAACATTTTCCTTGCCAAGCTCTCCTCCTTTCCCCAGTCAGAAATAAACATCATAAAATGGTCTTACATAACTGCCAACCAGATTTTCTTTTTAAATATAATTCAGCCTTTGTGTTATATCCAAACCCATTCCGTTTAACATGTATCTTTTCATCCTCTCTCCATGTTTGATTACACAAGCAGCTCCTGATTTAGAGACCATTGAAATAAAAGGAAACATTCATATTCATTACAAATGAAATGTTTTCCATTTGAATTACAGAGATGGAGTAAGAACATCTGATATAGTGTGGCCTTCTGTAGATTATCAGTGCAGCCAGTGGCAGATCTGTGAAGATCTGGGTGCTACTTACTTCTCCCTAGGCGACATGGAGCTGGCCATCTCCTATTGCAAACAAGTACTGTCTGTATTTGAAGAGACAAAGGTACTTTTTGTTTGCTCTCCCTGTTTGTTCTGCAATGCACATAGAGGATGGAAGATGGAGAGGTTTCTGTAGGCATTGGGAAATAACATGAGCTACTGTGATCTAAAAGCTTGTGCTCTGCACAGGACTCCATCCACTTAAATTAAATTGCACACACCTAACAGCATGTGAACTGAGCTTTCAACTGCACCTTTCTAAATAAAACCCTTCCTCCCTCAAAGTATCAATCAGCTGAATGGTGATGCAAAGGACTTTCCAGGAGAGGTTAGTTTAAAGGAATGACTATACCCTCCAACTTTTCTTTTTGTTTGTTTGTTTTTTTCTTTTACAGAATTAATTATTTGAAATTCTGGCTACTGAAATGCATTCTGCTGTCCTTAAATTTTAAGACAATTGTGTAACCATTTTACTTCAATAAATGGATTTCTTAACAGCCAGCTGGGAAATCTCACAGTCCATTATTAATTAGCAAAGAAGTATCTTATGTAGAACCTAGATTATCTGGAGCATCAGGTACTGATTTAAGAAATAAAAACACCGTGGTACTTATTCTTTCAAATTTTGCAAGGCGAGTTATACTGCCTCTGAGTTTTTGAGTGACAACACTGCTCACCAGAATGGGAAAAAAACATGCCTTGTATTTCAGAGAAAGGGTGTACCATGTATGCTGAAAAGATGAGATAAAAAAGTGTTCAAAGTGCTCTCACTTTGTAAAAAGGGGTTGAGATGAGACCATAGCTGGCAGTGTGGCTTGGGTCTATTCCACTTTACAGAGCAGGTTCTGATCTGTGATTCACAGATCAAAAGTACAAGTGAAATGCACTTGAGCCTCTACTGGTTATAAAGTCCTGAAAAGTCAAACAAGATAGACATTTTTTTAATTTAAAAAAATCTAAAATTACGTTCTCTACAATAGCAATTACACCACTGTGATCAGTAACGAGGCATTTTACGTTTTGGATTTGCCTCATAAGAAATATTCTGCAATTTAGAAATTCCTGTTTCTTTCTTTTTGAACAGGAAACAAGATGGCTTTTCACACGTAAAGGTGCTCTAACTTTAGGGCAAGGGAAATAATTATGAGACAGACATTATATAGAAAGGACACTCCTGCCCCTATCACCCAGCAGTTGCTACAAAGCAGGCTGTGATGCAGCACTGGTGCTTAGGAAGGGTAGGTAAGCAGCAGCTGCTCGGTCTGGGTTCCTCCAAGGTGCCAACAAGAGGTGTGACTGTAGCAGATGCAAGCTAGATTTTATATCAGCTGTTTCGGATAGTAATAGTAGCAGTGGCACAGACCACGTAAGCCTTTTGGGAAGTCAAGTGACACAAGCGGCTAACCTGTGCAAAAGCCTCTTGATTCCCAAGCTTGTTATACAGAAAGTTTGTGTGTGCTGCTGCCAAAGCTCCTATCTGCAACGTATTGAATCATTTGGGCTGCGCATTACCTTCGTCATGGTGCAGAACGGGAGTTTGGGAGGGTCCCTGAGAGCTCCTAAACCAATCTCTTCCACTGTTTCAGCTTTCATGTGAGTTGATGGCACCAAAAATGATGAAAACATTGACTCTCCGTATCAGTTAACATAAATTGAAATGTGTGTAGCTTATCTGCATATCCAAAATTTAACCTCCTTCAGTGGACATGACTGATGTGACAACCTGAATAATATATGGGGCAATTTCTACCTGAAGAGTAATCACAGCTGGGCCAACTAGTGTCCTGAACCTTTCATTACAGACAGCTTTTCCCTCCATGAAACTCATTGGATGATACCTATCCCTTTGTGAAGCATGTTCTATCATACCAGTTGGCCAGCGGATGGATGTGTTTTGTCCTGTCTTACTCATCCTGAAGAAAAAATCCCCAAACAATGGGAGCACATTCTTCTAATTACAGCATCTTTCCAACACTTGCATTAATTATATAGACAGTGGAGGTTAATCTTTCCACTGATCCATAATTGGTATCAATAATTAGTATCCTATGCAAAATATAGACTACCTAGAAAATTCACTCTCACAGAAGATAGCAGAAATAAACAGGGTTTTAAAATGTTTGGATTTAGAAGTTCTATATGGCTGAAAAGCACACTTCTTGCCCTAATGAAAGAGGTACAATTAAAAAACAAACAAACAAACAAGGTAAAGCGATGTGGAAAGAATCATCCTTATCTGAGAAAGCTTTATGAACAGAGTGGTTCCTAGAAAAGAAGGTCTGGAAGCATAAGCAAGGAATCCGTCTACTGTGTTGAGAGGAACAGTGTTTTGCCTACATTTTTTGGTAAATAAAAATGATTTAACCAATTAACTATCTGGCTTCAGTATCGATTTCTTTTTGTAATGAAAACAGCTTGTAAAACCCTGAACATATGGAGAGTGCAGGCCGATGTCTACAAGTTTAAATAAAATACTCAGTACTGTTATATCTGAGAATTGAATATTTGTCTAATGACAGAATGCAATATATTGCTCCCCCCTCTTGTTTAAGAAGGATTGTGAAGACTGGATTGTGAGATATCCTTATTTGCCCTATCAAGCAATTTGTCAATATGCTTCGAGTCCTTAACACAGTAGTCATTGGCTTTCTGCTTTATAGAAACATTTAAAAGACTCTGGTAAACTAGGAAGTAATTTCTCTGCTTTTTCCATAGGTAGTCTTTACAAACTGATCCCCTTGTCCTGTTTTCACAATACTAGTTAAAAGTGAATGACTCACCTAACACCCCAACATATCAAGCACTAGGTCAGAACGAAGAAGTAAAACCTTGACCCAGACTTGAAGAATTGGAATCGGGGCATTTGCTTAGACTCAGCATGAAGCCTTTGTTTCCATTTATAATCTGACACTGAAGGGACAGAAGGAGAAGGAGTCATATTTTTGTTGATTGTATCTGAGAGCCCTGGAATATCCATCTTCTGTGTAAATCTGCTCTTGGTCACATACAAACTTTAGTGCTTCTGGAAAATGTGACTTATTAAGTTGCCATTGTTGAAGAGACTCAAAGCTGATGAATGCACATGGAATTAAGTAAAACCTCAAACTAAGGAGCGACAGACATTTCAGATATTGCTGAAATTTGTACTATTTCAGCACCTCGTACCACCAAATTCTACTCTCCTTATATTCCCTCAAGCTGGAATTGTATTAAAAAAAGCTATTAACTTTCAAGGAAATACAAAACACAAAATAAAAAGGGAAGGGAAACTTTGATACACACAGAAAATGCCAAGAGCAGTAAAATCTGTGCTAACAATTACAAATAAAAAAAAATAATTAATAAACCTAGGAAAAAAAGTTTTCAGCAGAATACAAAGATGGTAAACTTTCTCATTCCTGGCAGCGTCATGCTGCTCTGTGCATTGGTGAGAGAAGCAGCACCATCATTCCAGGTGTCTATCAGAACAGCTGTGTCAGTCAATGTGATCCTGACTGATCAAGTCTGCTGGCTGATGCCCCTCCAGTTTACTCGTGTAAACTGGACTTCAGCCCTAGTCACTGTTTGAAACACGGGACAGCTCTGTTGTACTGGTACACAGGTCATTAAATGTTTTCACTCCCGTATGCTGGTGTTCTTAGGGAAGCTATGGAGAAAGATGTCCAGTTATGCTGTTTTAGAAAAAAGGCTACACAGCATGACCATGTCAGCTTTTAAAAGGTGAAACACGTTGGCTAACAAATACCATTTGTGCACATGGGACAGTGGTGAAAACAGAATTGTCCTCTCTGAAATCTTCCAAATGCACCACTTATGAAAGAGAAAGACTAAATTTAACTGTTTTAACAATACCTGTCTTCACTTTCTTTCCCTTTAGTCTGAGCAGCATACCAGCTTCTCCATCTCCTGTATGTGATCAATTCAATTATCTGTCATTAGAAGACTGTTTTTAAAACACCTGACAATATCAAGCTCCTTAGTAGCATTTTCCATCTGCAAATGGCAAACATTTTGTAAGAAATGACCTAATAAAGCACTTCTGGAAAGCTACGCTAAAACAAAAATTTTGTCTGTGTTGTCCCTAGTTTGCAGATGGAGAAACTCAAGCCAAGATGAATTAGGGTCACAGAGCTGGTCACTACTAAATCTGTAATTAAAATCTAGAGTCAGAAATCCTTGCCCATTGAAGTAAATTTTAACATTTCACAGACAGCACTTGGACTCTGTTCTCATGTCAGAACATGACTTGCCGTGTTCTGGGGATGCGCTGTTCCCTAAGAGAGGAGCTCCAGCTAACAGCAGAGTTTTTAAAAAACACATGTATAGGTATTTTTCCTTCAAAATTCAATGGCATTTGCTATTATGACCGCAGCTGTATTGCCTTGAACTTCACGGGGTGTGCACGGTCTGGCTCCGGGGCCAGCTTCTCCCGGAGTTTCAGTCATGTCGCTGTGTAGCCACTAGATGTCGCTTTATTAAGAGTTTACCCCGGTCTGTGAGTTCTGTTAGCGATACTGGGTAACTTCTTAATTTCGTTCTCGTTTTAAATTGTTTTAAATGAGAACTGGTGATGCTGATGAGCGTTTTACCTCATTTAAATGATTATTCCATAATCCAAAATCCGGGCTCTTAAAACTCTGTGGCAAAGGATAAATCACCCCCTTTATTCAGAAAGTGTAAATGCCATCTAAATTTGTCTATCCCATCTGTAATTTGGGATCAGAATTTTAACTCCTCAAAATCAGGCTTTTGCTCGTTTTGTAATTCTGTTGCAACTTACAGAATTACAGAACTGGGAGATACTTGGCCCTCGACCTGACGGGGCAGCAGGGCTGATGAGAGGGAGCATGTGGTGACTTTGGAAGGAAAACGTGGAGCCTCAGCTACCAGTTCCCATTCTTCTTTTGCTCAGTTCATATGATGAGTCAGAAATGAGGCACTGGAGGATGAAAAGCGGAGAAACGAACACACTGAGAAAAAAAGCAGTGCCACTTGCAGAGCAGACGGTGTTATTTTGGCCCGCTGTAAGTAACAGAGATGCTGTCAAGCACAGCGTTTATGGTTTAAAAGCTCCATACATTTTATCCTCAGCGTGACAGCTCTCAGCTTTCTGATGCTTTTGACTTTGAACTTGGACTAAAAGTTCACCCTTGCAGAGGGTGATCCAGTTTGAAAAGAGTTCTCCCCCACAGCCAGCCAGAAATCTTTGTGCCATTTTGGTACCAATATTAAAGAAAGCTGAAATCAACGTAGAAATAATAATCAGGGGAAAGGTGAGTCCATCTTACAAGAGGAGACTCTAACAACTTCTTTGCTTATCCAGATAGTACAAAGAGCAGGCTTGTTTTCTTTAAATACAACAGAGCAAGGGACAGCAACCTGAGCAGAGTAGCTATAACAAATGTCCCCAACTAAAAGTAGGGGACAGCTGGGAAATGAGAAGGTTTCTATATGGCAGGCAAGGGAAGCGCCTCCCAGGAGGGTACCAGATGCAGCAAACCTCACCCCTTGTTAAGCAGGCCTCGACAGTTACAGATAACATGACACGAATGCCTGCAGCGATCCAGGGGTATCATCCAGTCTGTACTTTCACCTGATGACAGTTTCGCCCCCACTATGAGGGAGATCTGGTGTGCAGATTTATTACTTAGCCAGGGAGCTGGAAGACAACAAAAACATAGAACATTGGGAGAAATTCTACAGTCTGTAGAATATTCAAAAGACATGCAGAATGAAAAGATCTTATGTTGCTGTTCTGTTTTTTTTCCAAAACATTGTGCACTTCAAAGTAATGACTATGCTAACCCTCTTAGGATGTTAGTTCCACCCTAGCAGCTGTAAACTTCTTTTTAAAGAGTTAATTGTCTTGTCTGCCTCAGTTCAGCTGATTATTCTAGATTTTAGTAATTAAGATCGCATTTCGTGATTCTCAGCCTTACTAAATTAATGTTTACAATTTTGTATGCTACAAAAAAATACTTGTCATTATTTTAATTAAATTACTCATAAATGGCATTGGTTCCATTTCAGATGTATATATAATGAGAACAAGACCAAGCAGACATATCATTCATCATAAATTTTGATGTATTTTTTCTGTTAATTGGAGATACATGGAACAGTTCACATTAGATGCAAATCTTTCTAATTTATCTTCCTGCTTTTTTTTAAAAAAATACCTTCTTCTTTGAGCTAAAACAAGGAAATAATTCTATACTCAGCTTTACACCTCATTTCAGGCAATTTTTTCCATCCCTGCCATGGTTCTGAGAGTCTCCTGCCCAGATGCCTTGGTGTGCTGCAAAACACACTGAGAATAATGAGGAGGCTGCTTTTTTTTTTTTTTTTTTTTTTTTTTCCCCAGTGCTGACAACACACATATGTTGTCAGCATTGTGGCACAAAATAAGATTAAGTCTGATATTCTATCTTGTTACAATGCTATCCAGAGTACATACCAACATATACAAATTTTTTTAATGTATATTGTTTCTTGCAGCCAGAAGACCGACTGTTTTAATAACACAATTGTAAAGCAATGGGTCAAATTCAGCCATCCCACTGAGGCCAGTAGGGCTTATCAAATTTACACTGTTGTTACTGAACCATTCCTGACTCACACCAGGGAAATCAAGCAAAATTTGGCCCATAGTCCAAAAGGTAAAATGCTTTGGGATATTTTCTGCCCTGCAAATTCATCATCTCACTGGTGGAGAATAGGTTAGTGAGATCCCATGCTTGGGTGCACTAATCTCCACCCCCCAGCAGAGTCTGCTTTGGGGGACAGGAAAAGGAACCATAACAAGTCTGCAGCTAGAAGTTAGTTTGTACCCCAGTTTGTTAAGTTGTTGTAGGACTGGGACAGAGACTCAGAAAAGCTTCTGCATAGTCAGAATGTGATGCGGCAATTTACTGTCCTTCTAAAAGTGGGGCATGGATGGATTGCCATAAAATACAGTGAAGTATGATCCAAATTTAAAATAAAATGGAAAGCTACATCTTGAAAGGTTGGATTTCCCTTTCCTTCCTGAGCACACAGTAAAATGCCAATTAGAATTGGTCATTTTCATTGATGGTAGGCTACAAGAGGGAGGAGAGGAGCAGGAATTATGGTTATCTCTGAGGAATAACGGTACATACACATTGACATGCATCACCCAAAAAACTACAACGTGAAGCAAAACCAATCCACAAATATCTACAAATTCTAGGTGACACCAAAATGTATAGCAGACTCTTCACCTTCCTGCCACCAGATTATTTCCACGAGATGAATGAAATGTACCTTCTACAATGGTAACTTATTCATTGCATAGTTTAGCTGCAAAATCTCATGCCTTTGTCCATACACCTTTCACCAAGCAGGGCAGTTACCCTGCTTCCAGCTCTCTTCCTATATTTCTGTGTCCAGTTAATTGTTAACCTCTGCTAATGCACTTTTGTATTTGTTGATAATCACTGTGGTCAAGGGTGCTGGAAGCACCTGTGGCAATTTGCATATAATTTAGCATAGAAGGAGACAATATAAATATGGATAAGGAAGATCTAAGAGCACTAGTGGGAAAGGGGACTGGGACCAACAAGGGGGAGCACTGGTTTGAACATGGGAAATTTGCAGAAAATTAGAGAGAACAAATAGAAGAAGGGCTGTAAAATCTGTTTTCACAGCCATGTGTTTCAGATACCTTCTTTTCTGATACAATTTGAAAGTAGAGATCATTGATATTTGCAAATCGTATTCTCTCCAGCTTGGAATACCCTCTGGAGGCACTTGCCAAAACCCAACCTTTTTTCCACAAACCAGTTGTTATCAGGTCACCTTCAAATAATTGTACCTTCATTTTTATGGCTGTTAAAATGTTTCTTCAGTGATTAATTAGGCCCTACATACTGACAATCAGGGTATGTTGGGTAGTATTTTATTCTATAATGGACACACTGTTGAGAAATCATGACCCATAACTCACTTTTTTTTTTTTTTTTTTGACATTCTGATACTAATTTCTAAGGGCATTGCTCTTACATATTCTACCAACACCCTTTGCCTTTTCTTAAATGTGGCAGTCAGGGCACAAGGTGTGTTGCCACAAAATCACCATGCCTTTTCCTTCTTGTAAAACTGTAAGAACTCTGCCTGTTAGCAGAGGAATTAGTCATTTTGCTCTCAGAGTTGCTACAGCCTGTTAAAGATCAGGCTGTGGTTTCTCATGGAAAAGTTACTTTTGTTCTTTCTGCTTTGTTGTCTCCCGTAGACCAGAAGTACATAGCTGTTATTTGTGTTTGCCTAAACAGAAGAGTGCCTGAACTGAAGAAAAGGGGCATTCACTAACAAGCAGAAGAGGATTCAAGAAGACAGCCAAGGTCACATGGCCTGACAGGCCTCATCATATTCAGTTTCACAACACTTACTTCTTTTATCTGTTGCTTCTCTTGACATTTTTCTCCAAATCACACACAAATGAACTTCCATCATTTCACCTCTCCTAGGAGGGGTTGGTGTGAAATGGTTGCTAAGACCTGCTGTTGTCAAGATCTGTTTTCTCCTGTGCTGTTTTGATGGTGGGACAACAGCCTTCAATTAGATCTGTGTTGAGAGTGGTTTTTGCAGTCCTGCTCTGCTACAGCCTGCTGATTAAATTATTTCTTTAGACAGGGTTATGGCAATGTGATGACATATGAGTGCATGGAAAGGTCAAAATTTGGCTCCCAAAGTCTACAGTAATAACAGTTAATTCTTACATAGTGCATTGTAGCTATATAAGCACTTTACAAGGGAATTTCAGTATTACTATTCCCATGTGACAGACAGCAAAACAGATGGAGCACGACTGTGGCCGAGCCAGGAAGAGAACCTGGAGCTCTGGCTGAGTGCCCTCTCCATGCTGTATT
Organism: Podiceps cristatus; assembly: GCA_000699545.1. Classification (NCBI taxonomy): domain Eukaryota; kingdom Metazoa; phylum Chordata; class Aves; order Podicipediformes; family Podicipedidae; genus Podiceps; species Podiceps cristatus. The sequence goes on from KL270695.1 coordinate 17,428, forward strand.
TTAGTATTAGTTAAGGCAGCAGTCAAAGTAAAACACTGCCCAGCAAACCACTGGTGTAGAAATGTCCATAGGCCACAACTCAGCATCAGCCAGTGCATTGCCAGTGGCTTTATTAGTTACCTTTGCCTATACTGCAGACAACGTGAGCCCTCGATGCTTGGAAAGCGTGGTCCTTACTTTGGCAGCAGTCAGGTGCCATACAGTAAAGAGCATAAGGCAGGAAGAAGAGGTGGTTTTGAGAGTCAGGCAATCCTATCTTTTTAAGAAAGGAAAATAGCCTGCAGTATTACATGCAGTCACAACCATTTGGCTCCAACTGGCTATAGTCAGATCTTGTTCAGACATTGCTGGGGGTGAGGGGGAGCACAAAATCACCCTGTAGTGCCTGATGGGCAATGCTACAATAAACAGTTGCATCCTGCCAGTCTCATGGAATGTTCTTTATGCTTCTAGACAGTTTAGAGTTGTGAAAGAACAAGAGTGTTAGAGAGCAAAACTCTTCTATAGATCAGTGAAGCATACTCAGCACATTCTACAGTTAGGGAGATTTTTAACTTCATTAACTAATGACTCAGATGTAGTAGTCACATCTGAGAGAAAGTGGTGCAGTCCCACTACCCCCAAAGCCTTCCCCTCTGTTTCAGAGATCTGATCGTGCTAATCATGCCATTTGTTCGGAGACAGATTTTCATGATATAACCACCCATCTCCTATGCATCAGACTAGAACCACCAACTCGCTTCACACAAGCCACACAACAGCAACCAGGAGACATAAACCCCGAGGATAAAATAGGGTAAGAAACTGGCATTTCGATCATAGTAAGGCCTGCTCTCACAGTACAGGATCTAACAATCAGGTTAAGAACCACTGTTCTGATCAGATAACAATAGATTCTAATCTTTAGTGTGAGATTTTAGCCCAGAATAGTAGGATTGGTTAAAATATCCTGAATTAAGCACCTGAATCAGGTCCAAAATCTGATGCGACTGGCTTCACACTACTCCAGAACCCCAAGTGTTACTCTTCGTGCTTCTAGCACGGTTTTAGTGCAGGAACTAAGACCACACGAGGGCAGTGCAGGGGGGGAATAAAATCCAGGGATATGAATTAAACTATAAACCTGAGTTTCCTGCCTCTTTATGAAATGTGGAGAGAGAGAGCTGCGCCTACCAAATAGAGCAGCCTGCATTTATCTCACAAACTAGAGTTGAAAGTTTAGTACTTCTGTTCAGCCTCCTCTTTTTTTCCTCTGTCTTTTCTCCCTCTTCACATTTTATTTCCTTCTCACCTGCTGTGAATATTCTCTTCACTAGAGAGTTGTGGCTCTAAAGTGGCTCAGAGATTGAGACTTCAGTGCACTTTGCTCTGAAAACATACAGTGATTGAGCTCCTAAAGGAGGGTAACTGTAAGAACTATGGGAAGCAATACGCGAGGCCTACAGTTAGGAGAGGTGAACACTTTGTGCTGGAGCAAAGTCTCCAGAACTGTGGTTAAACGCCCCTGGATTCCCCCATCTAAACCAAAAGGCAAATTCCTCTGGGAAAGCAAACAAAAGCAATGTCCTTGTCTCAGCCAAGCATCATTTTCATATTATTTCCCTAGGCTAGGAAATATATTCTTCAGAGACTCTCAGCTAAGCCCCTTTTTCCCTCAAACCCTCTGCAGGGTTCATTTCTGTTCAAGTGGTTTTTTTCAAGATGAAAGCAGCCAGAATTCATAAAATCCTCTAGCTCGGTTTTACTGTGATCATACTCTTCATACAGGCAGTATGTACTTATGTAAACTTGACAGTATTAAATTAAGCTTGTCTGCATTGTACTTGACTGATGATTTAGCTCTGCTATACTCTTAAATAGGTAAGTCCCCTAGGACATAGTTGCACTATTCTGCAATGTCTTTACCTTCAGTTTTGGTTTAACGAGCAATTGATTATTTTAAGATTGATACTGCCATCCCATGTAGTTAGATGCAGTGGTAAACAAAAGAGGTCTCTCTCAAATCCTTAAGGAAACATATCATTTGCTAATACTCACACTCAGTAACCTGTTCAAAGATGGATTTTTATCCATTACATGCTTTTTCTCCTGCTATGCAATTCTCACTAAAGCACAGAATCATCTTCTGTTTCAACATGCACTGCATAACATACTCTGTATCATCCATGCCAGCCACAGCTGTGACACTGTATCCTTGAAGAAAGCAAGAAAATTAATGAGGTATTCCGTCTGAAACCCAGGTTGACTGGCTTCCACAAAATCATGCTTTTCAAAGTATTCCTTCATGAAAACCTGCAAAACAGACTTACAATATTCCTAGTCACAATAAGCCCACCAGCTGCTTTTGTATATCATATAAACATTTCCTTGAACAGTGGGTTTGTATTTGTCCCTCTATCATCTCATCAATTAAATCCCATGTTAGGGCTTCATTTTTATTTCTAATTCCTTCAAAATTAGTATCTTATTACAGGGACATGTTTTCCTGTACAAGATCCAGCATGTAGAAGACTACTGTGCACATACTTATCTGCACCCCAGTTTATGCATCCTTGGTGGTAACAGGAGAACTGATCTCCCTCACACACAATTCCTTATTCTTTCGTTTGGCCATAAAGCCAGCTTCAAAATAACAGTTTATTATAGGCCAAAGACCAGGAATGACAGGTCAGCCTTTGATTTAAGAATGGCCAGGATCTGGGCCGAAATCTTTTCTGTCTGTCTTTTCTCTCTCTGATAGTTTGCTATAATTTGAGAGCAGCAGTTCTGCTGAGTTTGGGTAGATAAATGTTATGGTTGCCTCACAGAGAGAACAGCATTTAGCTCATAATAGAGGCTTGTTATTTTATAGTTAAAAAAAGCCAATTCTGAGATCCTGTCCTGGATGCCTAAATGCATATGTGGCTTACTTATATAGAGTAGTTTGTGTATTTTGGCACAAGAATGTGGTACACAATGATCTTATTTAGCAATATTTTGAAGAACATGGCAATTTTGAAAAAACAGCCGTTCAAATATGTGACAGAGTTGTGCCTTCTGTTGAAGAGGATATAAAATTGAGAAATGTTTGCTTGTGATATCTATCCACTATTTCTAAGGAGGGAATCTTCAGTAACGTCTTTTTTCAATTTTCATTTTATAAAAGTTTATGCCAAACTGGAACATATCATCAAGTAAGGCGAAGTTGGGTAAGCAATTGTCTTTTGAATATAACAATTTACATTGTGGTTCAAATTCTGTTCTGACTGAAGTTGTTTTACTAAGCTGCTTTTTTACAGAGAGGTTAGAATGAAGGCTTAAGATTGGCATAAGATCCCTTATCACTTATGAATGAGAATATTAGTGAAAAGACTAATTGGTTCATATGAGACAGTTAGGAATCTAGTGTTATTCTTAATATCCAGGGCTGGTCATTCAAGCCAAAAAGAATTCACTCACTGTGCAACCCAAATTTTGCCATGTTGAGTCTCCATTATATCTTACATCAGAATGAGAATTGCTGACTTATAAATTTTACTTAGGTTTTAATAGGTTTTCCAATATAATTTAATATCAGTGAATTGGACTGTTATTGAAAGGAAGGAAAAGGCTGTTGATTGTTTCTGTTTGGATTTTAAAAATGCTGATTTTCCTAAGTGATTTAGATGTCTATCTTCTACTAAAATCAAATTGAGAGTCTGTAATTCTGCTGAAATTGTTAATGATGTACTCTCTGTGTTTCCCTTTTTTCTTTTAGTAATAGATTTCTGTGCTTTCTTTTAAAGTAAATTTTTTAAGTAAAATTTTAAAGTAAATTTTTAAAGTAAATTTTGCTATACAAAGTAAAAAAATCCCAAATGAGCATGAGTTAAATGCTGTTCAAGCACCATCCTAAAGCTGTTTTGTAATTTTAAATATTAAACATCATGTTTTAACATCAATGAATGGATACTTGGCAAGATTGACTAAAACAGATGTTGAAAGAGGAAAACCACTAACCATTTAACAGTGCAAAAGGGCTCTAACATGATTTAGAGCCTGTGGAAAATGTGACACGATTGGTTATTGTTGTGTCTGCCAGTTAAACAAATCTCATCAAATTATTCATAGCAAATAAAGTCTGTTGCAAAATGAACCCATTTTACTCATAACAGACTGTTCAAAGATGCTTCAGTTTCTCTTTTTTGCTCTGATAGGAATTAGGAGACCATCCACAATGGTAATGTGCATAATAAGGGGTTTTTTGTTCTTTCCCTTGATGATACACTTCAACATTTTGGAGGGAGTTGATACTTTCCTACTTGTAAAGAACACTGTACTTTCCATATAGTTTCGTAAGACAGAAAATAAAAAAGAAGGAGCACCAATACATCCTAACAGCACTGTGAATATAGAAGCATGATAATAATTTCAAATAACAACTAATGAACTGAACACTTCTGGTATAAATACTTCAATGTTAGGAAAGAAAAACTGTAGGGATTTAGAGTTCTGGTACCTGTCACACAACAACTGGGAGATACTGAATCGTCATATCCAAGTTCACCACGGACACCTGAATATAGCACACTGACTATAGCACCTTTATTCCAAAACATATAATACCTTAAGATCCATATATATTTTTGTTGTTCCCTGAATACTGCACATCTCCATAGGTTTATGCCATGCTTTACAAATCCACAGCCAAAACGCTAATGCTCAAACCCTTAGCTGCCATTTGGAGATGGCAGCCTCATTCACTTAGGTAGAAAGAAACTGTGGAGCTCAGACCACTCCAGTATTCCTTCTGATAAACATTTGCACCCAGACAGTCTCCCACTTGGGTCCCGAACAAGTCAGTGGTACTCCTCAGCACAGGCGGGACAGTGCCACTCGCTAAGAGATGGTGGGGAGGAGCACAGGAACCTGGGCTGTCTGTGCCACTGGACTACATTACTGGGTCAAGACCTCACCAGCTCTCTGCAGAAGGTTCTTGGTTTTGCTAAGTACTGATCTGACTTCTAGGCACTGAAAAAATATATTTTAGTAATAGCTTTGGTGCTGGAAATAAATTTCTGATTTTTCCTGACTATAAATCTGCTAACCAGTGGAGGAGAAAGAAGCTGCTTGCACTTAGGAGAACAGGAACGCAGCTCTGCTTTGTACTTGCTAAACTCAAGTTAACTACAGAAAGAAAATTCTCCAGCTCAGTTCACTTTCAGGCTATATGGAAAGATCAAACAGTGCTTCCACTTGCAACACAGAGACAAAGGTTAGTGAAAGCCAAGGCCTTTGGGTTAAAATCTGTTCCTTGCTGCCACTGTAACCATTCTGTGGATTAGATAAGAGTGCTTTCTTGCCATGTGGCTCTCCCACAATTAGAACAGTTTCACGTAAATAACTTTTTCATTTCACTGCTTGTGTTTAGACTATTCTGTTTTTCTTTAGAAACAGCTGTGCAGTTGAGCATCTAATCTTAAAACCACTCTAGGCAAGTTGTTCAGGTGCTATACAATGACTAGAGCACTGGAAACCAAGGATGATGCTGTAGCTGAACAGCACAGTAGGAAGATAAATCCTGTAAAAGTCTCTTGCTCATATCTTACCCTGTTTCAGGCTTTCCCTTACCTTTCAGGCAGAGTATGGACCTTTTTAAAGGAAGCTGTAACATAATCAAAACAAAATATAGAACCTTAAGAAGCCATGTATACAATTTCTGGAATAGTTTATCACTATTCTCAACAATTTTATCTCTTTTACTTCTAAAAAAAAAAAAAAAAAAACCAAACCCAAAGTGCATCCTTCTAGCTAGCCTCATTATATAGAAACAGGTATCCACAAAGCACTAAGCCTCCTGGTTCTAGTAAAACTCCACTCTCTCTTTCCTTCCCATTTTGCTCTGTAATTTTGTAATGCTTCACAGTGAAAGTACCTTTTTTGTGATAATCAGCATCTACCAGCTTCCCAGCCCACGAGCATACACCCTCTGTTCCCAAACAGTCTCTGTCCTTCATCCAACTACATCACTGAATGCCAACAGTTTCCCCTGTTCAGAGAATACACTTCAACGCCTGCACATTCTGGGTCTAAAATTATTCCTGTGATAGCATTTATACATACAGCACCTTTTATCCCAAAGCTTTTTAAACAAGCTAAAGATATACATGGTTTGTCCAGAGGTCATTTAATCCACCATGGAAGTGCAGCCAGCCATGGTTTGAAATGCAGCAACAGTTAATAGTGCATAGCAATATAAGAGCAGTTTAGGTCAGCAAACTATGAATGCATTTGTTCCCAATGAAGCTGTTGCTGCAATTTAGGAAAGGAATAAGCAGAATAATTATGCAGTTTGGAGTCTGGCCAGGAAACCAAAATTAACAGCATTCAGACTTCAGTAAAAATGTTTAGAATGGCCACAAATTATGTGGATCTAAGTTTTACATTTCATTTGAAAGATGGATGAGCAGGTCATTTTGCTGTCAATGGGTCCCTAATTGGTTTGACTCAGAGCATTTTTTGATCAATACTTTCTACTTCTTTGTGTAACAAAGATTCTGCATTCATCATCTCTCACCCTTCTGCATGCAATGCCTTGCAACTCCTTAGTTATAAACCCCATGCTCTACTATGGCAAAAATGAAGAAACTGGAGTATTATAGTGTGTACATTGAAAAGCCTTATTTTTTTTTAACTAATAATTTTCTCTTATGCCCCTGCAAAAGACCAAGAACTTTCTATCCAATGGTTTTAGGTGAAATTAGATTTCTGCTAGGAGTTGCTTTTTCAGCTTTTTCTACTTCCTTAACAAAACAAAGATCAGAAAGAAAAGTGTTCTTTGCAGTTTTAACCGGGGATTTGGGTGCCCTAGGATTATTTGAGGTTGTCCCAGGTGAGTAATTGCTTCTATCTCTGCCCTGTGTGGCATAGAGAATCTTATAGATGCTCAACCCCTTTGCCAGGGCACATGGCAAAGGCTTGGCTTAGCCCTGTTAGTCCATTTACTGGTGGCCATGTTTCTATGATCATGAATCAGAGATGGTAAACACTCTTGACATGAACATGGACAAAACTGACACACGACTATTTTCATAAGCAAAAGCCATAGTGCAGTGACAGTTATATAGACAATATAGGGAGCATCTTTCACTCACAGCAATCTGGGATATGCTGTATCCACATTAGTAACATGTTCTTTGCTAGGGTAGCACATCAAGATTGCTGCACCAGCAAAGCTGTGAGTGCAGACTTAGCCAGGCCTATAATCTACTTTTGATAGAAGGAGGCAGTAACCTCCCACTGACATAATTGATAGGTCTGGTTTTAGTCATGGAGTTCACAGAGCCTAACATTTACACTCTGGCCCATAATTATATTTAGAATATACACACACCTCTTCCTGCACAGAGAATAAAAAGCTGCACAGTACATCTTTCAGAAAGACCGCAAAGGTTCCATTCATCCATCCCTAAAGACAAAATTCCTTTTCAAAGCTTTCCATCATGCTGTGCAGTAATTGTTAATATGTTGCCAACATCCTATATGTTCATACAAAGACGACCAGGGAAATAACTAGGATACAATTTCATTATCTACATTAAAAATGTCCTTCCTTACAGCAATCCAGTTATTGAGGAAGTACTGCATGTTATGAGATATGACCAAGATATTTCTTTCATCAAACATAATGAAGCTGGAGCAAGCAATGTGAGACTTAACATCTCTGGACTTTCTACCTCAGGAGGCCAATATAAAGCAGAAGGCTTTTAAAAGTTATTTTATTATAAAAGCAAGTGACTGATATGCATGCTTAAAACATGCACTGAGGGAATCAGAGGCTGCAAAATATTAAAGTAACCCTAGACCACATTAGTGATCTGCAAGAACAGTACTGGCAATAAACTTTAGCTTTGTACTGATTTTTTTAAACTTCACCATGTTTTTTTGTAATATCCTTTGTTATGTCGAATCTTAACTTCAAACTCAGCATGCATATTGCCCCATGTGTTTAAGTCTGGGCCCAATTTATACAAAAACACACATTCTATTTCTTCAAAGGTTGACTGAACAAAATTCAAGAACTGTAGTCACAGGATGCTTTTTTGGTTTCAAGGTAGAAGTTGAAGTTAAAATATGTGATGGTTATGTTGCCTATACTTAAAATTATTATACCATAGTAATCTAGAAAGCTCACCATAAAAACTCCCTAATACTTGAGCAATAAAAATATTCTTTGGGGGTATTTTTAAAAGGCCATCTGATTTATCATCACCAAAGGAGGAGGATCAGTATTCCTTCATGTGACCAGAGCACCTGCCCAGGGAAAAAAAACCATACTCACTTTTGAAATGTTGCATTTTCTATAGATCTGAGTTTCTGTCACTCAAAACAGCATGATAAATCTTGAAAGAAATGGAAAAATGAAACTTATTTCCCAGAAGGCACCATACTAACCACTGCAACTCATGCACTTTTAACATATTTATGGCTTATGTATATTGTTGTAGTTGGCTCCTTTGGCAGCCCAAATTTTTAAGGAATTTTATTCCCTTTCTTCTGGGACTGAAAGTTATTCTCCTGATGAATCAGCCTGTTCCAGAAAAGGATCATAATGGCATTTTGCTGTTGCTTGGAAAGGGGGTGACTGGAGTTCCACAGTTGTGACTAACTCAGAAAGTCAGGGCTCAGCTGTGCTGTGAGCTGCATCTCCAGAGCCTGCCCCGGCGGCACCACCAGCCCAGAAGCAGTAAGCACCGACGTACTGCTGCACCTGGCTGTACGTCATTCTAGCCCAATTCTCCAGCCACATATTGGGTTCATTCCTTGTAATACAAGGTCAACTCTTTAAAAGTCAGATTTTCATGGGGGTTCCTTCTCTGTACCCACTAGTCTTAATGCACCCAATTTGCCTGGGCAAAATCCAGAACCAATTTCCTTAACAGAAGAGCACAACTCCTATTCATAAGCATCCAGTGAAACTAAGCTTCAGACTTGTAGGGAAGTACTTTCTTTCAGAAATTATGGTATACATGGACATTTTACACTTGAATTTTCCTTATTGGGTACATTAGGAAACTGCCAACATTATACAATATCAACTATTATCACGTGTGTAGTAACTGGGCCATGTAATTCATTACTAGTAGCTATTGCTATGAAGCCAAGTGTTTAACATAAAATTGCTTACATGGCTTTGACTCAGCAAATAACATGCACCGAACGAATGAGGAAATATTGTCTAAGTCCTTATTTTCAAGTTATTATCTAATCTAAATTCTTTGTTGTGATATTCTGTTGTATTCATTTTGAGAAACACTTAATTTAACATCAAGTAATTTTTTCTTCTAAGTAATGGGATCATCTCCTCCCAAAAGCAATTCCTTTTGCTTTTTTTTTTTTTGTTTGCTTGTTTTGTTGTATTTTCTAAAATGAAATCACCACCATGTAATCCAGACTAATAGCTCCCCAGACAATGTACCAGCAAAATACAGGGATACATGGTTCAAAATGTAACTAAATACAAGCAAAATACAGTATGTCCAAACCTGCCTTCTTTAGGCTGTCAAAATTCCTAATGAAGACTGGCTATATGTGACATGATCCGTGTCAGTACTAATGGCTCTCTAAGGACTACAGCTGTAGTCACCTGCCAGTGGTAGAGCCTAGATATCCCTTGCTATGAAATCTAAAATGTGATACATATATCCTGTAATTCCAAGTAAGAACTTCATTTCATTATGTATTTTGTTCCTCTCAAAGTGAACAAGTATTATAATGGACGAACAAAGCCTTGAAAAAGGATATCGAGAACCTATAGCTAAATCAAAAAGAATCTGGAAACTATACCAGTTCTTTGAGTTCAGCCAACTCTGCCTAAGTCTAAATGGAAAAATAAAACTATACATAAAGATATATGTTTCTACATGGCCTTAAACCCCCTCTTCAAGAGCAATTCTTCTGGAAATTATCCTATTCCCAACACCACCACCCCTCCACACACACACCCACACCCACCCCTTATTTTGAAATTGGTTATTTTCAGAGGAAAGGAATTGGAAGCCAATTAAAATCACAAATATTCAGTTCCTTTGAAAGTCAGACCTGGGGCTATACTAGACTAAATATTTAAGAACTGTTCTTAAAGTTGCAGTATTTCTTTAAATGTTCAGGATTTTTGCTACTGTGAAATTTTCTAAGATTAATTCATAACAACAATTATCATCACCTCACTGGGATCCCTAGGGACACCTTCTAAAAGCTTTTATTCAGACTTTTTTTCACTAAAAAGAATTATGGAAAAATTCTGCACCCAGCTCAAAATTTGCATTGATATATGATATATAAAAACAAAATGGCATCCTGATTTCTTGATTTGAATTTCTTATTTCTGCAGCTAAAAGGATTGGGAAAATGTGACATTAAATGGCTCAATACTAAGCCTTAAAGTTTGAGTAAATTTCTCATTCGAATTTTCGTGTTAACTTATCTCTTGACAAATCCCATACGGAATGGACAGGCAAAAATAGAGGTAGCATTTTGAGGAATTTGTTTGCTGCCATTTGGAGATTGTCATTTCAGAGCAAATGGAATTCAGTTTTTATCTTTTTTGCATTAACAAAACCACATGTATTTAAAGTGTAATAACTTTTATAGAATTTCACATGGTACTTTCACTAACCTGGAACAAACAGACTGGAAGACACAACTTTTTAAGAATCAATATGGCATGTGGTTGTCAGAAACACAATAATCTATTTTTCTAAAGGGAGGAAAAAAAAAAAAAAGTGGATTAGAATGGTCCTGTAGTCTTAATTGCATTTTAAGTATGTTTCAGGTGTAAGATTTGTAGTACTGAGCAAGCGTGCATCTTTATTAGACCTTCTGTATCAAAGTGAAATTACTGTAATTATAATGAATTATGCATTTGTGTGATGTGTCAGTAACACAAAAAACCCACAACATATTTTGCATTCTTATTCCGCTGTTCATGATGAGACTTCCCAGAGTTCATTACAACAAATATATATATGTAATTAGGTGATATTTTAGAAATGGTACATTGGAATAAGATGGTTTAAACAGATAGAGCACAGGATTTGACCTAACAAAATATACAGTATAAAGCATTTATCCAATGCTTTGCCAAAGTTTTGAAAATGTTTGGTTTAGTGCAATGTTTTTCAATCTTTTGATTTCCACTTCCTTTTCTTGTTTTCTAGAGGAGGTGAAAGTCCACAACTAGCAAATTCAGACCTACCATGAATGGACTTGCTTTTCTCAGTCACCTTTTATAACATTTTAGAAAATTGTCCTAAGCCACCAGTGTAGGTTTGAAAGCATCGTATTAGTGTATAGCAACAAAACAAACATTTCTAGCTACATCCATTTTTTTGAGAACCACTACTCATCACATTTTTAAGGACAGGGACTGAATTCTTCAATGTGTCCAAGAAGTAAAAATATAAATTACAAAAGAAAGAGGAAACCAAGAACAGTTTGACAGCACTGATTAAAAAAAAAAAAAAATCTAGTGGTTTATTCGATCTGCTTCATGCAAAACGATAGGAGAATTGGTATTGTCAGTTAATCATTGCTCATGTATAGATGATTCCTAGAGGGTTTGATCCACCATGCTAGACACTACACAAAGAGGTTCTGAAAATGCTCCTTTTGTCCAAAAATGTTTATAGTTAATAGTAAGCTATAAGGCAAGCTTCTAGGTTGTGTCTTTAAAGGGGCACCGTGAAAGACCAGCTCAGTCACCTTTTCATCTGATTTGGATACAGCTTCCTATACAAAACTGCCAACCCTGCAGGCCTCAGTCCAAGCTGGCTTCCTGGATTAAACAATGAGAAACAACACTGCCAAAAATGTCACAGCACTAAAGAAATGTGACTAAACTCTGCATATTTCCCTCCAGTCTTACCTGAGGTTAGCATTTGCAGTGGAATATGCCATGAATGTTCAGGAGTACTCTGTGAATGCTTGGTACTGCAGCCCTTTCATGCTGCTCGTTACTTTTATTCTGAGACAGAAGAAGGTGAGATGTAGCTGAGGTCCCACACACTCAGTGGCAAGGTTGTCTCTCTTCAGACATCTGACCATGGAGAACATCTTGCTGGAGCCAGGTAGTGTGGGTTAGACTGCAAAGGCACACCTGAACAAGCACAGCTAATTATGTAGGGCCTTCCAGTGCCACAGCCATAACCGTAGCCCTGAGCAGGGCTACACAGCCCAGGCTACTACAGATAGACAACTGACTGTGGCAATTTACCTTAAAGTTAGATGAGGTGCATCTATGTACCTCTCTATTTCTGTGTAGACCATCAGTCATTAAAGTGTTCCACTCCAATGAGCAAAGGAAATGAAATCTTCTCTGTTGATTTGAGATTATAAAATAAAACAAAATATTGATTGATATATTTTCCATATCCACTGTGGTTTGAAGAGAATTATATATGTCTATCTGGATTAATTTCTATCACCATGGCCAAACTTCCCAGAGAGCTTCATTTGAAAAGGCAGACACTTCTCACATGTCTTTGAATATGGACCAAATATAGATCTCTCTCCAAAAGTACAGGTAAATGATAGTAGCAGGATCATTCTCTTTACATGTGGTTTATGTGCCATTGCATATCTACAATTTCAAAACATAGTTGGTGGGGTGCTTACCTAAGGCTGATCCAGAACTTGCATTTTTAAATGTGCGTTCCTGCACTGCCAGATTAACTAGATGTCAGGCACGAACTGCAGAACAGATTGGACCATCTGTCAGGGAATGTGACAAGAAAGGTTTCTATCCAATAGTCTGAATTCTTTCTCTGCAGGAAAGTTGGGTACAAGATGCTAAATGGAATTTGGAAATTAAAAAGAATTTATTTTTAGGTTATAATTAGAACACAAAAAATAAAGGAATACATAGCAGGGCACTGAGCCCTGCTTCAACTAAGCTAGTAAAATCTCGAGGAGAAAGGCTAGCTGCCTGGTTTGGCGCTCTTCCTAAGGGTGGCGGGAGGGCACTGCAGACCAGCAGTGGCTGCCCTGGGTTTCATGCCACAGTGCACAGCAAAGAAACACCCAGAAGTGGAGGTACAGGTCCACGCTGCCACAGCAAGTATGTGCTTAGAAGAGTTTGCATCCCATGGCCTTTGCAATAGGGCGGCTCTTCTCCATACATAGTAAACGCATTTTAGACTGCTTACCTATTCTCTGATCACCATAAACCTATTGGTCAGTTTGAAAATTCACCAGATTGATACCTGTGCTCTGCACCCCAAGTTATTCAACAAATAACATGTCACCCCCTAAGCTTTTGGGAATGACAAGTATCAGGCTCCCCAGTCAGAAGCTCTAGAAAAAGCAGCACAGATTGAAACGGTGATCAAGGCCAGGGCCAAGGCACGAGCTCAAGCAAATGCAGGAATCGGAGAAGAAGCAGGGAGCCCGTGTGTAAACCAATCTGAGTCTGTTGTTGGCTGCAACAGCAAAAAGCTTGAAGTTACCTACTGCAGCAGGCGATGGGGACACAACCCTCCTTGGTGGGTGCCATTATTTTGCTGTGAATGGAGCCACAGCACACCTCACCCTTTGCTGACAACAGCCAATATTTACTCAAAACACACAGAAAATTGATCAGTCCACGAGATTGTAAAAGACAGACAGTCAACAGCTTTTTGGAGCTATTATTTTCATTAGAAAGAGAACATCTGCCCCGCTGCATGTGCAGGATCCCAATAGATGTGGGTAGGTGGTGGGAGGAAGCCGTGCCCCACTGCAAAGGAGCAAAGCTGAGCTACAGCTAAACAGCACACGGAGTGGCTGTTTGCCTCTCTTTGCAGTCTGCCCTGGTAATGCCTGTGGTCTAAAAACAATAAATTTGAAGTTAAAGTTTTTGATGTGGGAACATATAACTGTGTGTGGGAAAATGTATTCTGTTAACATTTATGTTCGTTTAACAGGCATTCGTTTCAAAGTGAGTTCTGAGATACAAAAATAGCAGAAATATGCAAGGGAAAAAAAGTTCAACATTTTCCTTAAGCTTTGCTCCCATCTGTTAGATTGAAGTATTCAGTTAGATACAAAACTATTCTTTGACATGTATAGAACCTTTCCTCCAGAAAATACAATGTCATTTATAGAGGATTCATTCAGCCTCACCACACTCCAGAAAAATAAGTGTTATTAAACTCCCTTTAAGCAAATGGGACATCTGAGCCAGCGGAAAGTTGAGTGAATTACCAACAAGCTAACAGGAAATTAGGGACACAGAAAGAAACCAGATCCAAACATCTGGTTCCTAATGTCATATTCTATACACTAGATACAATGTTAATGCTTATGTTTTTAAGCTGAATGTTGTGGAATTGTTTAAAGACATTTCTTAACAGACAACAAAATTGTTCAGAAGAAACAGCTTGAGAAAACAAAAGGCTGCTTTTCCTGGCTTTTTTGCTTTCCGATTTGTGAACAACATTAATGGTGGTGCTAGATACACCTGCTTTGGGGGTATTTTTTTTACCAGCTTTGCCTGATGCTGCACAGAACACATTATTTTTCTAAGTGAACTCCTTTTAACAATAAACAACACTACAGTCAGTGGGAGACATGTATAGATTGCTTGAAAACCTCAGAGTTTCAACCAAGGCTCACTGGTGTCAGGAAGGAAGTAAAGAGTGAGGGAGGGAATTGCCAATAGATAAAGACACAAAGAAATATGAAAGTAATTCTCAGCAGCTTGGAGTATTGGAGATAAAACAAAAGCAAAGACGAAACAGCTGGAAACTACAATACTTACTGTCTTGCTATTAGACTTGGTCATTAATAATTTTTTTTTTTAATGCACAGCAAGAGACCTTGATGATCTGCTGTAACTGGGCTGAAGTTTTAAACAATGTTTTCTGAGAACAGGTCAGGTTC
>KL270695.1:32325-52505 GCA_000699545.1 Podiceps cristatus
TAGCAGAAATTTACTGCACTTGCACCAACAGCTTTGCAGCAGCACAGAATCATCGCATACCAGGAAAGCATATCCATCGCTAGCCACAACAGCTTTATGATAACATTGTGAAAAGTGACTAGGCAGAGGGACATGAAGGGAATCCTCTCAGTGTTAGATCAAAATCTGGGGCAACTTCTGCTGTCAGCATCATGAATACAAATCCACCTGCCATGATGAAACAACTCTGAATTACACTAGTGTACCTGACAGCAGAATCTGTATCTCAAAAACGAAACTTAGAAATCCCCAACCAGCAGTTTTTAAGCATGTACCTACTCTTAAGGACAAAATTTAATTGAACTTTTTAGAAATCACTCTATAATTAAAGTGTTTGGATGAATCAAATCCCTGAAGACCAAAAAAAGAACTGAAAGCTAACTGTCTCTAACCTTATTGTTTTTCCAGCATCAGCCACAGTTATCCAGCCATGGTCATACCCAGGGACACATGCTTAGTGTTCGGAAAAGAAGCATCTAAATGACACTCCAGTAGAAAAACAAAACTTCCTAAATCAAAATGAAACAGTAACTTTCCAATTAAATCATGTCCTAGAGCTTTTAAGTAACTTTCAGCCTTCAAGAATAGAAAATAAATTTTATTCATGCACTTTAACACTTGGAAGCATGGGAAGATCAATGAACTGCAGCTTACATGAGGGATACATTTTGTGAGTACACCCTGGTCTGTGAAAGATGGCTGAATTGCTCAGGATGAGAGGAACCATTATGACAGCCTAGTCTGACTCCTGTATAGAGTCTTGGCACTTAAACCAAAGTGGAGGTACTTTGGGGTAGCAAGGTTGTTTCTTCAGTGGATGACAGAATCCTGGTATTCCCTCACTTGTAAAAATGTGCAATTGTAACATCAGAAATCTACTTCTTAGCTTGGTACTTATAATTCTTGATCAGGGTTTTAAAATTCTTTTCAATAGCTATGTAGGTCAAACCTTTTAAGTATCTTTAAGTTTCTGAGCTCCCAAGTCACTTTTACAGGATATCATACCCCTGTCTTTTAATACTGTACTGGCTATCGTTGTTCTGTCTCAGAAGGCATTATGGACTTCTGCAAAAAGAACTTCCTTTTCTAGTTCAAACTCTATACTCAAGCTATACAAAAGTATAGAAGAAAACAGAACGAAAACAAAAATTTAAGGAATCCCCAGATCCCAGGTCTTTAATGTCGTATGTCCAACAGCTGTATGTATGAGTGAGAAATTAAGGCTGACATTCAACCCTGAATAAATATGCATGAAAAACTTGAGAAGTCGGTTTACACAGTAAATTGCGTACATGTTTGCAATGCATGTTATGGGCAGAAACAGTTATGCTTGCTTCCTTCTCCTCTCTTATCTCCCAGTCAAGTTACTGAAAGATGAGCTTTACCACCATTTTATTTAAGTGAGTCTGTGGCAACTCTCTTGGTTATTGACCTTGTTACTCCCACAGCACTCATCCAGTCACTCAGCACAGCCTGCCTTCAGCCCTTTGCTCAGCTTCCTCTTCAAAGCAAAGGTACTTCTCAAGCACTTTATTGAACCAGAACTACTTAAAAGCTACAAGCACAAACTGGTCATTTGGCAAAGAATATTATTGTTATGCCACTGACATCATCAGACTTTCTCAATTTGCACTTATGTATGTAGCATATGCTCAAGGGCTTGTTTGCAGTGCACTTGGCTGCAGTAAGTGTGACTCCCAGATGGACAACTAGCTTGTCTTATCCATGTTGTCGCCCATAAAACATTTCCACATACAAATGAACTAACACAGTAGAAAAAAAGAAAGCGGAGCTAGAGAAAACACCCCGGTAGGGTTTCTTTTTAATTATACATAGGCTCTTTTGGCCTATTCTACAATACTAAAAATGAACACCACAGTTGGAGGGTAGGTGTTAAATGTCCATTGAATACTGAAATTTTACTAATCTGTTATAATAGCAAACACCTGCGCTAAATTCAATGTTTAATAGCTCTTCCCATTTCTCATTACATTTGTGGAACATTGGCATTCACAGGACACTACCAAGAAATTGTTTGAATCCATGGTCACAGTCACTTCAAATCCAATATTCATTTGTTGCTGTGAATAATCTCAACAACTATAGACTTTGGAATGCCAATGTACTTCAGCAATTATCCTATGGTTAATCCAGAAGTCTAAGATTTGCAGTTCCAGAATGAACAGAGAAGTGTTTCAATTATTTCTAGTAGGCTACATTCATTTCTATTTCTGCGAACAAAGGTCAACCATGCTTTTACCATTCTGTAGCACCACAGCTGAACTTCCCCATTGCTTGAATTATCTCCTGTGCTAATTTCTAACATATAATTGTCACTGAAATAAACAATGGATCATTCATCACTGAATTTTATGTAGTACAACGTACAGAGGGAAATCCTCAAGGAGGAATAGCTGTCTCTAGGAAATTTGCTTCTCAAATGAACTTAGTAAAGTATCTACTGTATGTCTCCAAATAACCGCTTCCTACCTTCTTCTGCCCTGCCAAGAAGAAGGAGGCGTGCATTTTCTGTATGTAGCCCTTTCTCTTGTTAGATGAAACCTGGTTCCAATAATAAACTGTTGTGGGACTGAGGGGAACAACAGCATTCCCCCCACCCAGCAACCAGGAGGGAGGTAATGCAGAAGGCAACCTGATCATACAGACTAGCTGGAAGCTAGTTAGAAGTGTCGTCCACTGTCTGAAGGGTTCTGTCAATGCCTTGGTTTAAGGACTTCTCTGCCTTTTTAGCTGTTTTCTTGTGAATGGAACTGAGCTCTTTCTGACAGGGCATATGTGGGTAGACACTGCCAGGCCATCCTCCTCCAGCTTAATTTGGGACATTTTACTCTCTGTTGTATATTGATCATATGTATTAGCCAGCCAGCCAGGCAAAAATGTAGTTAACCAGTCCTACCTAGAAGCAAATTTGATCTTTTCATTTTAAGATATCAACTTGTATTTTAAGTGGCTGGGGTGTACATAGTTTTCAATTTCAAAGAAATTTGATGCTCATGAAGGAGTCTGAAATTCTTCAGTCTCAGAGAATGACAAACGATCCATAGCTTACACCTGGCAAAAGCTTTTCCTACACTTTCCCTCAGGGGTCTAAAACATAATTGGCAGAAAATACACTGCTTATTACAAACTACAGTCTGACAGTCATATTGTTTAATGGTGTTGATTTGCAGAACACTTCTGGTCACTTGGGATGAAAAGTAATTCCATGCTAGTTTTATAGTCCTACCTCTAGAAATAAACCAAAAAATTTTAGATACGTTCATCCTAGCATAGGAAATAAACATAAGCTTGTACATTTTCTAGAAAAGCTTGCGATCAGCATAACTCTGATAAAATTCAATCCTAAGTGCCACATCTCCCATCACTGCAGCAGTAAGCAGACTGAGAAGCCACACCAAACTTTCAAATGCCCTTGTTATACGTGCAGAATTTCCAAGGAATAAAAGCAGGCAGCTCATTACAAAATCTGCTGATATAAACCCCATTAAAAAGATCACACTGCTTGTTCCAAATCAATTAAGATTGGTCAAACTGATACAAATCTATTCGCCAAACCGAACATGAACCTATGTTGAAATTTTAAGGTACAAAATGGTTAAATACTTGCAATATTGGTTTACTGCTCCTTTCTTCTACCTAGCTCCAGACATTTTTGGAAGGCAAAACTCCTGAAAATATTTTCAGATAGTTTGGAGAAGATTTTAAATGTATGTTTATCCTAACTGATGCTCAAAGTATTTAAGTCTTCTTCATCCCTCAAGCAAGCCAATTTTCTATCCTATAATCTTCTCTAATCTTGTAGTAAAGTAGTAAGTGCCACAGTGCTTCAGATCTAAGGGTCTACCCAATCCAGTATCTAAGTTTTGCTAAGACTAGCAAGAGCTGTTGCAGGCCCTGGAACAAACAAAACATTTGGGGTCGATAATTAACTACCTCAGTCTGCTTCCCCCATCATACTTCCTCACCCTCCCATTCTTTACACTCGCTAATAATGAATACAATAGTGCAATGCAGAAATCCAAAATGTGCTAGCTCCTGAGTCAGAGCAAGGAGACACTAGGGTGAGGGGGAGGTGAAAAGGAACAAGAGATGTTGCAAGAAAATGTACCCCCATCCCCTACTTTTTTTTTTTTTTTTTTTTTTTTTTTTATTAAACCTAGACCTTCAGTATTGCTCCTAAAAGTTCCTCCTGGCTCTGGTGGCCAGAACCACTCGTTTCAGGCATAGGTGCTGAAAATCATGCAGTCAGAGGATACAGACACTTGCCTAGAAATATTTTTTAATACTGCTATGCTGTTAAGACTTTTAGCTATTCATATAACAGATTTGTGTTTCTCATTGTTTTTCCTTATTGTCAAAGAGATTTTTGTTTCATTGTTCAGATCTATTTGTTTGTATCTACTCTGTGTATTTTAATCCTATTCTTCTTTTAGCTTTCTTGTCTGTTTGCTCTTCAGTTTTCATAGAAACTCAATTTCAGTGACAGCAGCTCCATAGAGATCCAGGTTTTACTCTAGTGAGTGTGTTAACTCCTAAGAGTCATCATCAATCAGCACTTGAATGTTTACTGTCTTTCAAGTTCCTTTACTTTGGCATGGTTCTCTGCCTTTTGTTTTAAGTGCTTTCAAGTGTATCCTCTTCAAATATGTTGCTTACAATAAGCCCTAGTTGTCTTGTTCTTGCCGTCTTCTTTATTCATAAGAACCATCAATCAATTTCTGAAACAAGCCTGCTTTCTATTTGTTGTTAAAAGTCACCCTCCTAAGTACAGTAGCTAGAAAGGGAAGGAAGAGAGCATTGTTGGTTTTACCATGTATTCATCTTTTTCAGATGTGATTCTGTTTGATGTGAGGAAGGTGAACAAGCAAGGCAGCTTCAAAAGGCATTGCACTTGTGTTGTTTTTGCTTAAAACTATGAAGCTCAATCTCCAAGGGAAAGGAAAAAAAAAAAAAAAAGGAGGCGGGGAAGGTTGCATTGGGTCTCAGTCTTCCAATGAGGTTTGTTACACGTGTTTAACTGTTTCCTACACAGTCCAATGAAGGGAAATGTCCTCAACAGGTATGCTGGGGTTTCCAAAAGCACATCTATTCTTTACAGTATTTAGACTGCCCTACTGATTCATGGAAGCTTTCCTACATGTTACAGATCACAGCTCTATGAAAAATCTGCTTTAATGATGATGAAGTCAATCAAAATTTTACAGGCCATATGATCACCCCTGAAATAGGGCACTGACAACAGTGAACATTCAAAATAAGACAGAATGCGGGTGGGAAAAATGTCTGCAGCTGTACTACCCTTTCCAGTAGAGTATAATCATGCAGAAATTTAGCCCAGTCTACTGAAGAATAGAATTAATTGTAATGAAAGTCAGGGAGTAGGCCAGCTCCTTACCTATTTTGAGGCAGGAGTAATACGCAAGCAAAAATATTCTAAACATAATGCAGGATTATGAGCAGCCCAGATGTACTGGCATTTGTTCTCTCCTTTTATTTGGTTCATCTAATCTGTGCTTTTCTGATTTGTTAAACTTTCAGAGACATACCCCAAGTGAATACAGTGTACCGATGACGAAGACAGACACATAAGCCAAGAAACAGCATTCCTCTAAGGTAACTAAACAAGCAATGCATTGTTACAAAGAGCACTAGGCTAACATCGAAAGAAGCAAGCTAAAAAATGCCCTTTTTTTTCTTAAAAAAAAAAAAAAGTTGGAAGTAGGAGCAGATGACCCACTTACTGTACAATTATATTTATGCTTGGCAGTTGTATTTGGGTTCTTTTCTTTGTTTACAACTGTTTATAATGTAAACTATTCAGTACAGCATATTTTAAAAATTATTAAAAGGCACATATGTACAGAACGTGTTAAACTTGCAAGTAAACTTCAAACTACAAGAATGCAATTCCTAGTCCCAGCTATGTACCCGAGGAAAGTCAGACAATATTCTGGGTAATGAGTCCTGGAAGAAGACTACCTTATCAGGGGCTACAGAGTATGAAATGCATCTTGCAGAAGAAACTCGTATTTCATAAGATGATGCTTATGCAAATGAATGATTTTCCATCATATCAGAAAGTAAAGCTTGCTGATCAATTATTTAATTGTGAATTTAATACTGAAAAGTCTGATGGCTCGATAGCTATTGCTGTAAAAGAAGTTTCAGACTCATGTAAAGCTGCTCTATGTTTGACATAGGCCATGAATCCACACACAAAAGTCCATCTAAAAATGTCTCTTCAGAGTTATTTGATATTAAAAAATCCTAGGAAAGATGAAACATGCAGAATAAATTCTGGATTAAAATATTACATTAAAAATTCAACTACATAAAAATTTTCTTGCTCTACAACCTCAGATGTATTAGCATAATCATCACATGAATCTTTTTTCAGATGCCAGTGGGTAATTATAGGAACACGGGGTGGATCCTCAGCTGGTGAAAATCATTATAGCAGCACAGAAGCCAATTTATGCCAGCTGAAGTTCTGGCCCATAAAATCTCTTCTAAACCTGAAAGAACATCTTGTACTACAGTGTTATTGGTCTTCAGGTGATTGAAAACCATCTTGATGAACAGTGTGGTCTCAGGAAAAAAACAGGACTGTATGCCTGACAAATTTCTGCTCTGTGGTCCTTTATTTAACTTGATTAGAATGATATATTTAAGCAAAAGCTTGCATGGTATGATGCACCATTAGTCACATGCTGCTTCTCAATAGTGAAACCATCAATTTTATTATAGATGTGAATATGTGCAAGAGGTCTAACTATAATTGGAACATTAGCCAAGAAGCAGATGGGGATTCTGATTAAGAGTGTACCTCCTGGGTATATGTTGTGCAAGTAGCATCTCTAGGAGAAGAGAGAAGGTTATCAAGCCCTCTTACACTATACGCAAACTAGATATAAACACAGCAACACAATCTAGACATTTGGGTTTGGACATTGTGTGTTTAAGAAAAGGTTCTATTTCATGTAAAGTAGGCAAAGCACAAGCCTCCATACAATACAAAATATGTGTTCTATCTGTTCCACAGAAGAGCAATTTGGATTATCTATTTTTAAATTTAGTATTAAAAAGAAAATCCAGATCACTACAGTAGGTATGAGTGAAGTAATGTGCAAATAGGTGTTATGGAAGAGAGAGATCACAACTACTCACTTGATAGAAGAATAACTCCCTTTTTTTTTAATGGATCCTTTAAATTTTATGGTTAACATATTTAAACTTTACATTTAAGAACTTAATTTCAGACTTTTTTTTTTTTTTTAAGAATCAAGGTTTTTGCAAATACCAAACTATCCACTTGTCTTACCCAGAGCACAAGTAACAAACATACCCAACTCTGAAGAATAAACCTTCCACTCACTCTTGAAAGTCACATGATGACAGAGGGTAGCTTACATATTCCAGGTGTTATTTTCCTACACCAATCTCCCAGCTTTCTTTATAGTCTCTGAGATTTCTGTTCCCTGATTTTCTTGTACCCATGTTGTATTCAGCTGTTGGAAATTTTGTCATGGTCAGTGGTACTGAACTAGAGCATTCTCTATGACTGGCCAGTGGACTAATACGAAGACCCAGAGCATACTCTTATTCCAGAGGATTCTCTTTTTTCTGCAATGATTTTCACACAGAATATTGCGGCTCCCGCTCACCGCACCTCATGCAGATTCAAATATGGCTGAAAAAAAACATTTCAGTATGTGATGCAACAAGTAACTGAATAGCTATTGCACAGTCCCTGCTGACAAATAGCCATTTGCATTTTTTCTGTTCTCATAACGTACCAAAGACTTTTTCGTGTTATACTTTTGATGTAAGGAACTAATGCATAAAACAATTTAGGTTATATAGTTATAGAATATTACATATGCTATACAAATGTAACAACTAACCAAGCTAAGAGAGCAAAGGTCTCTTGCTCAAGCAAAATAGGTTACTTCACCAAGTGTCCAGGTAAACACGTTGAAGATGGCAAATACTATGATTTCAATACTTGGATTCACGGGAAAATTACTTATCAGAAGTCTTCTACCTCTAATGTTCATTATGTTGCAGGAGAACCATTCTTTTCTTTATGAGTAGATAATAAAGGTAATTGGAATTACTCATGTAAATCAAATGGAGAAGAGACCTAGGGGAAAAAAACCACCAAATGCACAGCCTGAAAACACATTGTGTGACAATGCTATAGAGCTCATTGGGAGCAGCTCCTTCCTCCAGAACACAATCGCACCTGCTCTCTGTGGACTAACGTGCCATAGCATGCAATTTTGTGCTACATAAACTCATCTTGAATATGCACTGTGGAATCTCTCGTTCAAATGCTGTATGATTATTCCCACAACACTGCCTAGCTCTCTCACCATTATTGCTGATATTCTGTCAAAACAGAAAAGACAAATTAATACTAGCAATGATTGATGTGGGATTGCCAAATGAAGTGATGCAGACAGCAGGGAAGACGACAAGTTCCTCCTTCTTTGGCAACTCCTCCTTTTTCCAGTTTTGATCTTACCACTTTAAGCAATCTCTCATAATGCCATTCTGGTTTCCTACATGAGTCCTCTAGTGAGAAGTAAATCCAAAGACTGCCTGGAAACAAAAACTATAAGGTTCAATCTCCTCACAAAGATCCAACAGCCTGTTCTGTACCAGACAGATCTACCACCCTGTTCCAGAACAATTCCTGTCTGCAGAAAACAGAGCTTACAATCTTTCTCCCCTAAATGCTTTCCACTTTCTTGATTACTGTGGCTAATATCACCATTCAACCAGTTGGTTAGTTCTGTAATCTTCACATCATCTTCAGCTTACATTTTTCTAAGTTCACTGCGAGGCTGTGCCAAATCACACCAGTAATTTCCACTAATGTTAACTTCGCTAAAATACAGCTTTTCCTGTCCACCATCACAGCCTAAATTCCCGTCCAAGTTCTATTTCCTGTCTCAATTACCTCAAATCCTTTTCTTGCTCATATTCATTGAAGATACTGCTGTAAAGTATATTTATCAGCCAGTCATTTTCATCTTTTCACCTCAGTTTCTGTATTCCTTCTTTATTAATATACTTACACACACACTGATCAATCAGTCTTGACAACCCTTTAGATGTTGGTGTGCCAAGATCGCTGCCAACTGTGGTGACTGGTATGACCTTAGAGACTGCTTGTAGAGTTTTCTATCTATCTGCTGTATCCTAGACTTGAAACTCTTTGGAGTGAACAGGGAAAGGAAGTGATCCGAATTTTTCTCCTGTATTCATGCAACATCCAGCCCCATGGGACACTCTCCATGAAGCATACTCTCTTGTATGCCAGAACTATGCATCAAACATGACAGCAGATTTTCCCTGCTGAGAATATTTTTTTTAATAGTCTAACATACCTGTTCTGTTATGGCATATGGGTCCTATGAGACTTACTGTCTTCTAAAATAGTAAAAATCTTTTAGCTGGGACACATTAAAATAGTTCTTAATTATTAAAACAATAGAACAACAAAAAATTCCTCAGGCTGGGATGGTACGGCTATCATTTCACATATTCAAGATTTAATAATTATGATAAGTGGCTTCATAAAAAATCCGTGCGTCACTGAATACTCAAAATATACTTGTTCAGGTTTACAAGCTCTGCTTCAGCCATTTGGTCTGACACAGATAGTTCTAGAGTTCTTAAAATATTGTCTCTATTTGCTATTACTAACAGCACAATTCATTAACAAATTAAGGTTAGCAAAGAATTTATGCTATCACCCCCTCTTAATCATTCAGAACCTGGGAGAAAGTTTACTGCCAGAGGCCTATTTCCAAGGCAAATTCCACAATGCTGTCAAAGCATACAAGTGAGGTATAGTATAGACCTATCTGGCTAATTATATACTAGCTCAGGTATGCAGGTAGCGATGGAGGTTGGCAATATTAACCTACATAACCTGGCAATCCAAAGATTAGTGGAAATGCAGGTTGATTTGCAGCCGATGCCAAGGCCTGTGCTGCCATGGCTACATCATAATTGGCACTCAGATCCTTTAAAATGAGCCAGAGTATGTCTCAAGAACATTGACCGATGTAGGAAAGCTATGATGCTCCACAATGATGCTAACAAGGCCCAGAGTACAGCATTTGGTCCTGCTCACGTGTGAGGTCTCATTTAGTGGTAGTACTTGCTGCCTATCCAAGAGTACTCTCTGCCCTGTCACACTTTCCAATATGCACCTATTCATTGTGGCTTTTACACACACTGCTGTAATTAAGATTCTGCTTGATTTCGAATATAAAACATACCATATTAGTAGTAACTTTTTCTCTGAAAAGACTCCTATGTTTACTACATACACTTCCTTATGATTGTTCTCCTGGAAGTGGAGGGAGATGTTGGTTAATCATAGAATCATAGAATCATAGAATCATAGAATGGTCTGGGTTGGAAGGGACCCCAAGGATCATAGAGTTCCAACCCCCCTGCCACAGGCAGGGCCACCAACCTCCAGGCCTGGATCCCCGGGGCCCAGGGCCCCATCCAACCTGGCCTTGAACACCTCTAGGCATGGGGCATCCACCACCTCTCTGGGCAGCCTGTTCCAGCACCTCACCACTCTCCCTGAATCGTGCTTCATTAGTAAATTTCTTATGTGATAAAAATTATTCACTTAATTTGAAAGGAAACATTGTGATTATCCAAAATCTAGTACCAATTTTATCACTGAAATAAGAGAAGTATTTATTACATATAAAATTTTGATGTTTCCCTTACTAGGATTTGTTTATGTTAATGAAATATTTAGATTAACCTTCAGCTCTTACGGTTATTTTGCAATGTGTTCGAACTGAGCTGTTGACCAACCAAATTCAAGCTGGCTACCCACAGCCTTTAGCAGTATTTCAGAGAACAAACGCTTTCAAGTCCGTTGTGTTCAAAGCTGAGCATTACCAAGGCAGCAAGATCCAGTTCCAAATTACTTTTGCCACAAGTGGCATTAAATAAAAAAGAAGAGGTTGGAAACAGGCAAATTCTGTTTTCACTTCCATAAAAGGAAAGCCTGGAGCAGTGGACAGGAGAATTCAAGGTTAATGATTAATAGGCAAAGAATTTCTTGCAAAGCATTGATAATTCCCTCTTTCTCCCATCTCTTGGCAGAATTTAGCAGTGCATTCCCCAACTCTCACTCAGAGTCAGAAGAAATGAAAAGTTTGCAGCTTCTCTCGTTTTTGTTGCTATCTTGTGTCATCACCCCAGCAAATACATATGGAGGAAAGAAAAAAGGTAATATCCTATCAAACATAAATAGTGATCGTGAACTTTTCTTGAAACATTTATGCTATAAAAATTTAGTGTTGACTGTCTGGTCATCAAGAGGTTGGTGTTTGTTTTTTTTTTTTTTTTGTGTTATGTTGCCTTAAAATATGGCATTTATTAAATGTCTGTATTTATTAGAAAATTTAGTTGTTTGTAATTACAACAAACATTTCTCAGTAAAAATCAATATGTTCTGAGACCACAGACTTAAGGTAATCCGACCTTTAACAAAACTTCTGCTGAAGCTAATTTAAAAAATGTATTAGTCTAAAAGTATACATTGAACTGATATCAATTATAATCTTCTTGGGCTGGAAGTATTCTATGAAATAGAGTCTCCTACTATGAATAAAAATTTCTAGCTATCTGACAGTCTTTAAGCTTTCATTTTCTGAGTTGCCTAATGTAGGCCGTCTTTCACATCGAGTGTGATGAATATCTTAGAGTGAAAGACATATACCTGCAGTATGTTTTGTAGAAAAGTACTGGGGAGGATCTTTATCATTTACATGGTTTTACTACCATTGTCTATGCATTTATGACACCGCACATAATGTCAGTTTCTGTGTGACTGTTGAGTATAACAGTGCATCACACAACTGCATTTCTTAAAACCTCTCTGATGTGATTGACAAAGACAATTCCATGTTTGCCTTCATTGCTGAGCCATACATAGTAAGATTAGTTTTCCGTCTTGTCTAACTGCATTTCGAGCACTCCAAGTCTGGAGGGGATAAAAGTAGCTTTCTCCTTTGCTGGAAATAAAGCAAGATATGCACATTCACAGAACTATGGCCTCTTTCAGTAGCTGTATTTTGCACTTATGTTAATTTGTATTAACAGTTTTAGAAACCATTTGCTATAGAAATGCTTTATATGTAATAGGCATAGTGATTTCAATCTACAGGAGACAGGACCACCTTTCTTTGATTCTGCACATTAAACTTCCCCTCACGTTTCATTTGGAATGATATAAAATTCTTAAATTAAACACAGAGAGAACTGTAAATTTCAATTAATGCCATAACTTGGCCTGGCTTACCAGGCAGCAAGATCTGCACATCCTTAACAGCCACTGAACCTTAGCAAGCTATTTAGAAACCTTGATCAAATTCTGTATTTTTGAGAGAATCAAAAATCAGAGTACTAAGTTTATTTGCTCAGGTCTGTTCAGACTCCACTATGCTTGAAAGTTTAGTTCACCTTAGATACAAACATAAGGCAGAGAAAGGAAGTCAGTGCACCCCCACTCTTTTACAGTCACAGGTATTGCCTTACGCCAGCTCACATTCTCCTACCCCCACTCTCTGTGGCACCATTTATAGCAAGGTCAGTCACTTCACTCTCCATCCCCCTTTCCCCTCATGACCTAGTATTTGTATGTCAATGGACTTCACTTGTTTGCTCATTGCTTCTGCAGCTTAAAACCTTGCTTGTGGGCCACAAAAGATGGGTCACATGTCATATTAGTACTAGCAGTTACGCTTAGTTCGTAGTACGTTGAAGCGAGACACTGATTTAAGAAGCAGAGCAGGTACATTTCTAAAAATAAAAAAAAAAAAAAAACCAACGTGTTTTCTTCTAGAGGCTATCCACAGCCTAAACTAGATCTTCTACAGAGAGTAGTTACAAGGTTAAAGGCCCTGATGTTCCATTATGTTGAATTCAGACCATCATCTTCTGTCAGTTTTAAATCAGTGCAACTTTTAATTCCAACTATTCACTTACATTAATGTCTATTTTTGCACCTTTCACTCCCTTGTTCTCCTTCCCCAATCCAACCTCAGCCACACCATCTTTGTCCAGAAAATAATGCAATTCCATGTTCTCAAAACTTTGCCTTATTTCTGCTACTATTTGATTCGTCAGTACAGCTGAGCTAGTTCTGTCTTTCCCCAAATCAGGTACAGTGTGTTGGCTGCATCTAGTAAACTCAAGGAGTCTTTTTCCTCATTTCACTTCTCAGTGAGGCAAATCTTTGCTACATATGCAAATGGCAATTAAGCATTAATCCTCACTAAGGAAGGGCAGTGAAGTTTTTAGCCCTACTTGACAGGCCTTTTAACACTGTCAAGTGGAGACAGCTTTCAGTCAGCAGAGCATATATTTTACCTGAATATCCTTCTACCTTCGAGCTTGCTTGCAGCAAGGAACTGTAGCAATGAACAGTATAACTATAAGGAGTTACAAAGCCTTCTCAAAGCTGAGTGCCTGGCATGTAATTTTAGCACAAGCAATTGCCTATAAGGGAACCATCCTCTAAAAGAGCAATCACTGTGTAAAAGTCCTTCTCTTTTATTTGTACCCAGCAAATAAACAACTCTTGGCTTCAATTTTATCTGTTTCATTCTATCCACCTACACAGTAAAAGAAATTATATTACCAAAAAAAAAAAAAAGGGAATTAGACTGCAGCAAGTAAATCATGGTAGATATAGGTGTATGTAAATCTTTTTGTTTGAGTTATGTACATAAATACATATTCCAGGTTCTTGTTTTATACTTAATTATGTAGAATAAGATGGACTGCATTACCAAGCACACACAACATCACATTTAAAACACACACAGAGGTTATTCTTAGAAAGCCACAGAGTGTTTCTGAAATGCCATGATTTTCTTGTATGTTTATATAGCAGGAAATAAGATTGGCATTTTTTGGCAAAAGTTCATTATCTAAAAGAAGCATCCAAGAAAGACTAGAAATAAGCACCTAAAAATAACATCCCTGAAGTGAAGCCAAGATGATTTTTTTCTAAATGCATGTGAAAAATATTTTACCGTAAGCTCTTATTTATTTTGATTTTTCTCATGGAAACATAAAACTAAGTGGGAATGTATTTCATTATTCCACTTCATTGTGTAGAGCAGAATTATTCAGTAGCTGACATAAAAATGCATGTTGTTGAGCTAGCACTTCTTGCTTGACAGTGTTACAGCTAGCAGTTGAGCTGGACACTTCTTGCCCGAAAGATAAGGTAACATCTTAGCTTCTGTCCAGCTCTTATGTTTTAAATATTACAGTGCTAACACCTTAAGATTATAATGTAGACGATGGGAACAGATTATACAGAAATGTGAATAGCTGTTACATTTTCTCTATTCCCCAACTGTATCATGGAGACATAAAAGATGTGTTGGATATATCAAATCCTCCAAAGCCTATATAAAATTCCTCAATCAAATGTAGTCGTGGAGTATACTATATCAGATCTGAAAAACTACCAAACTAATGATTTTATAGAAAAACTATAGTTTTCCAGCATAGACAGAAAGCTAAAACAACAAACTCAGTTCCTTTCATGGGACAGGATGGCACAGTAATCTGTTCCTCTGATTGAAACTCCTTGCCTAAAACGACCAACTACAAGTTTAAACTCAACTGGTGCACACTCAGCCTTCCACTCTGCTCAGGTAGACAAATTAAGTATCTCCTAAGTTGTGCACTACTTGCAAACTATGGTTTGATGAGTGGCTGACTTTAAGATGAGCACTTCCATGAGCAGCAGAGCTAAGTAAGTTTCGTTTTCAGTCACTTAGATCCTACATATCCTAAACTCCTCATGTGCTAAACTCCAGCTGTGCTTCCATGACATTCCTGTCCCCAAGGTTCTCAGTTCGTTCTCCCCATCTCTACAGCATGTCTATATTCCTGAATTACCCCATGACTTAGTAACCCCATGGAACCCATGGGTGTCTCATGGTACTCACGGATATCTCAAAGCTTCCTCATGTACCTTACACAACCCTTGCTAGGCGCTTTCTCAGCCTGAGATCCACTCCACGGTCTCTCTCTCCCCAGCCCTGCACTACTGTCACTTCCTCATGTCTGCTTCCTAGCCTTGCTCCGTATACATGCTGTGACTGTTTCAGGGGTGTGCTTGTATCCATTGACTAGCTAGTGCAGACAGGCTCGTGGATCAGGTAGTGACTGGCCCAGGTATGCTCACTGCACCAAGTGGGAAGCTACTACTCTCCTGTGTTAGGTACTGGTGCTCAAACAAGATCAAATTCCACAGACAAAATGGTTTGAGCTAATTGCATCCACAATGCCTGCATGAGTTGAACTTAAGCACAAGCCAGTCCTCTCTCAGTTTCCCTGTCCGATGAGCAGTTGGTTGTCTCCAAATGACCGAGTGCAAAGTAACAGCTAAGCTTTATGGATCACCAAGGTGCTAGAATTAAATGTTTACCTGAACTCTATGTAAATGCAATAGCAAATGTGTTGCTACAAGGGCCTCCTCTATCCAGCTGTTGAATGTCAGAAAACATGTAGGAATTTAGTATTTGGTATCTCTGTAACGTTGGATTTAGATTGGCTTAAAACATTACTGAAAAGAATGATTCTTTCTCTCCCTCTTCTTCACATGCACAAATACACCATGATTACAGCCTATGGAAACAATACTGAAAAACATTAATATTTCTAATTTACCTCAGTGAAGTTTGTGTATCACCACTGACCTTGAAATTCAGGTCATTTCTAGTTAGATCATTTAAACAGAGATTCAGGAGCTAAATTCAATGACATACTGAAATATTGGTCCAAGAAGTCCTGGAAGCTGAAAGTTCAGATGCTAGGGTACTAACTAGTTACACCAATGATCTGTGTTATACTAGTACTAGGTAAAAGTGCTAGAAATGCATTTGCTGCCATAGTCTGAGTGGCTGTGCTTCAGAAATACTGTATGTATAACCATTTGCAATGATCTCAAGAGTCCTAGAATTCTACCAAAATTTCCATCATCTAAACCAGTTATTCTTCCTTTCAGCACCTGGAAAAATCTACAAATATAATTTTAGACATAAATTTTCACCACAGAGCCCAAAATATAACTGTAGTCTAACTAACTGAAGATCCTTTGCTTTTTTTTCCCATGAAAAGAGAAAATAATGGGAACTCAATAGACAAAGGAACTATCCATGCATGAAACAAATTTCAATATTTCTACTAATGCAAGTGACTGAACATCTTAATGAGGAGGTTAAATTCACCAGATGATTGTAATTCACTTGACTTAGGTATTTCATTCTTCTGACTACTACTGTATGAATAGTGGTTGAACTCATATGACACTTGAGAAACGTGAACACACAGAACATTTCTTGATAATGTGTCAGTGCAATATAATTGCTTAACTTACTTTCTTCCTTTTCTCTCGAACTAGAGAAGGTTATAGTTGGGGGTTTTTTTATATATATAGACAGTTTTAATGGAAAATAACTATCAATAATACCATTCATTATTAAAGAGAACATTTTTATTTTCTGCTTATTTTGTGGTTCACTCTAGGTTTATATTGCACATTTCATTTTTGAAAACATAGTTATGCCCAATCCATGTGGAGCTTCAGGGTTAGTAATAGGGTTGCATCAACAGCAGTGCAATATTGATGATGTAGCTCATAACACCATATGGTCCCCTAGGGCAGCCTTAGCACAGTAACCTTTTTTCCTATATGTTAGCTAGAGCTAAGAGACTGCTGAAGCTAAGTCGGACTCCTTATACAGTGAAATAGCTTGGCAGCAGGTGGATGGGCCAGCAGCCACTTCCAAGCAGCATGATTAAGATTTCCTGGCAACATAAGCAAGAACTGGCAAAAGAGACAGAAGGGGCCATCTATCTGCACATGCCAAGACTGGGTGATGAAGTTCACTGCTTTGGCAATATGCCAAATGTGAAATACAATTCTTGCAAAAAAATATTTTAACATCTATGTTCCAAGTAAAAAAATTACCACTTTCACATTTTGTAGCCTTTCTTCTAGAAAAATATACTGATTTTTAAATTATATTACCATGACATCTTTCTTGCCTGTTCCTTTTAATTTTAAAAAAAAAAAAAAAAAGTTACAATTGCTAATATTCCCAGGAAGCATTAACTGCACAGGACTGCACACCCTTACACATACCTATTACGATCAGCCAACAAAAGCTTTTACTGGTGTTGAAACGCTTCTAATACAACATGGTTGCTTCATGGTTGCGGAAACAGGGGTTGTTGCCTAAAAATACTTGCAAACATTCTCCTGCCCTCTCAGATTTGCTTGCACAGTCCAGTAAAATCCATTTGAATCTTTTACCAACAATACAGTTTACATTTGGGCTCCTGCTTAGCCTCCAGACTTCACGGTGGTGCTCCAAGTGCAACAAATACTTATCAGGTATAATACAGAAAGGAAATGACAGAGAAGAAATCTAGAAATATTGAATATGAGTGAAGAAGGTGTTTAAACACATATTACTCTCTGGCATAAAGCCAGCATGTCGCGTCTGAAAGGTCAATTTCTCAAAATTTCTGCTATTTTGAAGTATTTGATCCAAATATCACTTTCTGATTTTGCATACTGCTTTACTCAGTAAGTGAAACTGATGGAGATTACTTACAGAAGAAGGTACTGAACACCATGGGGGAGATGATGACAGAGCAGGTCCAAGGACAAACAAGAAAAACGTATACATATGTTTGACTTTGCTTTGCCTCTGGAGTTGACAAACTCCCATAAAATTCTGCTACATTGGCATGTTTTCCCATATCTTAATGCTAACTTTGAAAACAAATATATAGAAACACTGCTGAGATTAAATTTTTCATTTTAAAACCTTGTGTATATCAAATCACTTGTGGTTCTGCTTTGTGTATCTCAGTCTGAAAATAATCTGTAGTATATGACTGAAGGATTTTATTCAGTCTTTCAAACACCACTCTTCTCCCTTTCAGCAGCAATGGTTCATAAGGGATGTTGGAAGATATCAATTAAGGTTTAACTCCCTGCTTGTTAATCGGCATTTCTAAAGGCCACTTATTTTTGAGGAGGAATTGTTTGGGCATTTTTTATTCACTGTAAACAAAATATTTTGAATGATATTATACAGGCAATGCTTCACCCCAGAGTTCACAACCTTCCAAAGAATTTTTTAAATAAGTTTAATCACTTGCAGGAATGATGGATACTATTTAAAATTATCATTATTTTCAGAAAGATATGAAAGATACTGCATTTCTGAAGTTGATAACTATTACCAAAGTAGTATATTGCTTCCAGTGCCTAAACTGTGAAGAAGAAATAGCAATATGAATTAGCAATGATTTTAGGACATGTGGAAAAGGTTTAATCTCCAGTTTATTGTGCCAGATACATGGATTTGCAAACTATGTATCTTTCTTACTGAATTACATTATGTAAGAAACCCCAAAGCCTTCTATAAGTATTGAATCAAGCCCTTAGTAACTTCTTAAATTTTTGTTTTAATATCTAATCCTAGACTCCAGTTTCTATTAATGCTGCAGTATTATTCCTTTTCTGCAATTCAATAGTCAGCAGCTTTCAGGCCTTTCAAACTTCTGTATAATTTCGTAACTGATCTTGACTAAAATAGCTTATGTCTATGACAACATATAGATTACCTCCTAACACAACAGTGTCTAGCTGAACTACAAGGGAACACAACAGCCCTGATTGCGTTTCATGTGTTTATGCAAATGAGAGTAAGCTGGATTCAGGATGACCTAGAGCAGAGGTTCACCATCAAGAACAAGACATTCACAGACTAGGTCTGTGCAGAATTCCTCAAACCTGCTGTTCAAGTTAAGGACCAACTGCAATCAGGAGAAAAACAGTCTTCCCTGACACTTGAAAGTAACCCCAGAGCAGTTTTTGTATATTTTTCAAGAAGCAGCAGAGAGCTGAATGGGCAGGATGCATTCCTCCCTCTAGAGTACAGAGCAAATGGAGGGAACTGTGATTAGATTACAATTAATTCTCTTGCCTGCTCTTCCATTAGTGCAAAAATGAGCAGGGCAGGTTGTAAAATTAGAGTCTAGACTTGAAAGAAAGAAGGAAACCATAATATTAACAAAACCCACTAAGCATTAGTAACTGGACCTCTGCAGTGCTAGAAAGTACATGGAAAGCCAGCTGGCACATCATCTAAAAATCTATGTGCTCTCTACCCGTCATGCTTACCTTCTGCTTATCTGGGAGTAGTAATTAAAGCTTGTTCTTTTATTTGGGAACAGTTTTTTGTAAGGGACATAATAAATCATCACTTTCTTAGTAGATGATATCAGAGTCATAAAAGCTGAGATACTAAAATGAGGTGTTCATATCAGAAATGTTTGTCTGCAGCTTGTTCAATAATGCTTCAAAAATGTTCATAAACAAAATATCACAGAATCTCAGAATATGTTACTGTGCAGTGCTAAAATGGCTCTTCTGTGTTTCATTGATGACTACGATGGCAATTCTGCCATCTTTACTCATACTGGGTAGTAAGTACTTCATTATCCCCAAGCCTGCTTGCATACTAGAGTACTCTGCAATGTAACTCACTGGAGGTGTTTAAGGAACGTGTGGATGAGGTATGCCACATGGTTTAATGGTTGATGGTTGGACATGATGATCTTACAGGTCCTTTCCAACCTTATTGATTCTGTGATTCTGTAACAGTGGGCATTGCCTGTAGGTATCTGGGCATTGCCTTCAGCAAAAAGATAGTGCTCCAACTAGTTCCAGTTGACATGCACATACTGCTCTCTAGGGCACACCAAGGTCTGCATAGGAAAATGAAACACTGAAAGCATTCTTCCAGCCAATAAATAACAACATTTCAAATACCATCAAATATATAGAAGTTGAATACTAAACATGATATTTTTCTTACTACACATGAATTGGTAACCTTCAGCTTCCATTCTACCCCAGTAGAATTAGTTGTCCCACAGAGAGCTCTTGGAGGTTTGTCCAAAAACTTCACATACCTTTCATCTCTGCCAGAAGTCTACCTCTATCCCAACAGCAATCCTTGCACTCT
>KL270697.1:0-15097 GCA_000699545.1 Podiceps cristatus
TGTGTTGACCGCACCACTCAGCTTGGTGTCAAAATGGGTATATCAAGATAGAATGTAATATTGAGAATGCTTGCAGCTTTCAAAGTGCCAGGCTCTGGATATGCTGACCGCTAAATTTGTTTAACGCTATATTAGTTGCCTTCTTTTGCCAGGTCATGTCCTAGCAGAACATCCTCTATAAGTAGAAATAATCCTGCAGAGAAGTTTGTAATAGCTGATGCCAGAAAATAAGCTTCAAAACAACTTCTCATTCTCTTTAAAGAAAGAAAAACATACAATACAGCCTTAGAATTAATCCTGATTTAATATCAGCAACTGAAATTATGACCAGTTTCAATGACAGGCATCTGCCTGCAATCATCTTCTGTGTAGGATGTAATACAAAGAAAGAAAGAAAAAAAGTGTAATGAATACAATGACCTTCTCCATTTCAGCGTCTTGAAACTACAGATTGCAAAAATACAATTTTTCATTCTCTTAGAGCAAGAATGCAAAACTTAGTCTTCCACTGCTCTCTTGATGAGCAGTGGAGCAGATTGCCCATGCTGGCTTCCCTCTCCCTCTGAGGGATTCTGCCCAATGGGTTACTAAGCCCCATTTAGGCAGGGCAGCCCCTAGCCCTTGGCTCTCTGTCCTTACTCCTCCCCCTGTTTCCAGAGTCACAGCTCAGCCCACCATGTCCCATCAGACAGTGACTCCAACAGGCCAGGATGGTTCTTTAGCTATTTTAAAGGAAGAGAGCACACTTAGGTACACTGGTTTTGTCACAGTAAATGAGAAGAGTGGTGGTGGCAGTTTTGGGGACAGGATTTTTAATTTAATTCTCTGATAAAGCCATTACCACATTGCTGGACATTTCAGGTGAATAAATAGGAATTACTTATGTGTTATGTTTTGTTTCTACAATTTCGTCTCATTGTAAAGACATCTGTGAATTTGGAGCATCTATTGTCCACCGTTGAGCAGAAGTGACACACTCCAATTACAGGTGCAATTTCTCCAGATGAAAACTGTTTCCCTGATGGCTAAGTGTGCCTGCCACTTAGGAGGAAAAATATCTGCTAATAACCATCGTCTTTGATTTACAAGTGCAGGCTCCTTCTCTCTAATGGATCAGAATTCACACATCAGTTCCCGCCTCCTTCCCTCCTACTCCCCCTCCCCCCCCAAAAAAAAAAAAAAGTAGCTCAAAATGCAAAACACAAGTACAACAAAATATTCTTTTACTTGTACTTTATAACAATACTTTACTTTTTGTTGAAGTCAGCTATACTGAATCATGAAGTAATACAGAATTCAAAAGTACATGAAGTACAATAAATCAAGCTTTCTAGTCTGTGGAATTCTTTAATAGAAAGATCAAATGTCTTTGCAAGATGCTTAGTTGTTGCTTCTTAAAAATTGTTACCCAGCCTTTTAAGAGACTTACTTGTCAAAGCCTTTTTCAGACAAAGATTTCATCCTGTGATGATGGAAAAGGTACTTACTGGCCTCTAATTCCTACTGCACTAGTTATTTGACTAGGTATCAAGGAACTTGATTCCAAGCATAAGCAGTATGGCCAATGATGAAAAACTGTACATCCATCTAGGAAGGAGAAGTCCCTTTCCAAGAAGAGCAGATTTTGTATCTAGTAACATCCAATTCAGGTACCTATGTAGCTGATGCACTCCGTATTATGATGGCACCTTACTACCAGCAAGAAAAAGTACGTAAGCATTCTCATAACAAAAAAAAACAACACCAAAAAACAAACCCAAACACAACACCCACACCTAAACCATGTTTCAGTTTGTCCTGTAGCACTGAATAGCATGAGATGACTATGTGCTTTGTCAAAGAGTACTTAATCTTTTGTACTGAGTGCTGCCTTTCAAATATCATAGTCTTATCTCCATGCTATGCAACAGGAAAAAGATAGGAGTTTAATAACCCTCTCATAAATTTAAATGGCTTCAACGAAGGTATACCTGACCACTTTCCTTTTCTAGTCTAAAATTGCTGAATCCTGTCTTTTACAAATGCACTTGTCATAGCCTCTGCTTCTCATTTTTATGCAATAAATAACGCTTTTCAAAAAACGTACCATTATGCCCTACTGCAACCTGGAATCTAAACCGCAGCAAATATAGTGAAGTGATTGCATTAGTCAATATATGATGAGCAATACCTGCTTTCTGGGCTGTTAATACTCAGGTGCTTGAACAGAAACAGCTTTGTCCAGATTGTGTTGTTACTTTCGTAGACACATCTACACTATTTTACCTTCCTCCTAGAAGACAAGCACACGGCAATTTTCCATTTCCAACAACTGCTTTTTGTCTAAATAAGTTACCTTCTGTTTGTTGTGTAACATGCATGTAAGTGACAAACTCAGGATAGAGGCATGTCAAACAGGAAATTTTCCTTTACTTGCCTTTAATTGCCTGTGATCTCAGAACCTGCACCCTTAACCCCGTCATCAAAGGAAAGAACCCCCCCACACACACACACCTTCCAAGCCTTCCCAAGACATTTTTAACAAGGCTGGACAAAACATTTCACTTGAGAGCTATTTGTGACTAATAAGTTGCAGCAGTGACAGGACAGAACCGTTGTGGACTTTAGATGTCAGAGCTCTTAAGACAAACAGCTATTAATCACTGTCTTTTGGGTTATGTTGGAAACAGCTATTTTTAAAGTCCTGTCAGAATAAATAGATGCAAAAAAGACCGATAGGTCAAGTAGCATCTCCTTTCTATGGTCACTAGGACACCTACCAACTTTACAGACGAAATGGAGATTGGCAGAAGCTAAGAGAGTGCAAATTTATTACTGTAGGAAGTAGGAGACCATGACATTCATAAAGTCACTGAGATTTCACCAAGTCGAGGCCAGGTGTCATAACCAAGGCCAGAATAGGAAGTCATCTACAGATTCCCATTTAATGGGGAAAATCATAACCTTGTCCTTAAGTAAGCAGGCTATTTCTTTAGAGGGGACAAGTTAAATGAAATGCACTTGGGATGTGGAAACAAGAAATCAAGTTGGCTGAAGACTTCAAAATCGGTTATACTTCAATAGCAGTGATTTTAGAGAAGTAGCAAACAACATGCTGCATTTGTCTGCTAATGTTTTCCTTAACTACATAACTAGTTTGTAGGTCTGTAAAGTGCTCCATAAAAAAAGGCATAAATAACAGCTTCTGTGCCTCTGAACATTACTGTAAATAACATCAGCAGCAGGCAGAGACTGTCTCATAACTATTCTGTTCATTACATTTGCAAGGTCATCCATGTTATTGCTTCCTGCCCTGCTTCCATGGTGAAATGGTATTCAGCTATTCACTATTTAGCTAAATCAATGGGGGGAATATTAGATGTAATCCTAAAGGAAGATACTGATCTAATCCTCCACAAGGGATTTACACACTGCTTTAAATTACCCAAATTTTTAGTAGCTATTAGCCAGTCAATCCACACTTTTCTGGGTATGTAAACCATGAATAACGCATATCTCTTATTTGGATCTTCTTTCCACACTTCCTGAAATTGTTACTAGAAACAGACTGATTTTGAAATGTGCCAAGTTTCTTTTACTTCTGAGCAGTAAATGCAATGTAATACAACACAGAAGGTTGCCCAGTCTCTTGCTACTGCTATAGAATTATGAAAGGTTGTTATCTGTTCCGTAGGAGACCCAAATGCACATTAGCAATTTATTTATTTATTTATTGGGAGAGCTACAAGTCTGAATTTTATCTCATTGAATTTGGGAGAGGAAGTTTGCCTAAAGCACTCAATTCACTGGACCAAATGGTAGTCCAGGCCTCTCATGTTACAGTTCCCACACAGCATAATGGAATAGGCAGATATTGGTTAAAGCCAAACTATTACTCTTGGAACATAGGTTTAGACTCTGTATAAAAATATTTATTCTATTAATAGTTGAATGATACAGGACATTTCATAGCATGATATGAGAAGTCAAAGCTCCTACAGAATTTCTGCCTAAAACTGTCAGAAAAATCTCCATCTCTCAACGTAACTTGATCTACAAAATTCTAGGCATGCTTAAGATGGCAATGCACAATCAAAACAATGAAGACCATTTCTCTCAGAATATTTTTTGCTTTACTTCTGTTCACTCACTAGGGAAACATAAAACTTTCAAAATGCATGCTTCTATGAATATTTCAACATCTCTTTTGTAGTAGAAAAACAAATTTTACATGTGGACTCCTTGATAAGTTGCACAACATTCTGATTACTCCTATTTTGATTTAATTACTCCTTCTATTTATGCTGCGAACCACCAACAGTGAAAATTATGAATTATATATTTGATTATAAAAGTGAGAACTGGCACCTGCTCAGGCTAAATTTTTTTTGGCTCAAATTCAAGCATACAAGCTAACCATTTATTTGTGTATTGAGATTATTAAAAAAAAAGGCATACACCCCCACCCAACACAGCTCCCCCCTTGAATTCTGAATTGATCATCCAGCAATCAACCCAGATTCTAGCAATAAATGATTCATGTGTGCCCCGTTCCTGTCTCTACACAGGCAGCAGTTGAAACAGGCATGATGAAAAGAATTTTCTCAGATTGGTAACATTTTTTTAGCCTAGGTTTTCTTGTGGATAAAAGACAATATCATACTGAAAGTTTATTTTCTAATATTATATAAAGCCCTGCACATTAACCTTGGAACTCTGGATTTTTCATGCAATCTACACCATTGTAGATACAATCCACACTACTGAAAACAAAACCTCCACATGTTTCCAGGACAACTCAAATTCTTGGAAAATGAACTGTTGGCCTTACTAACAACAATTTCTGCTAAATTAATTATTCTGCAGGCATCCAATTTTTTTTCACCATCTCTAATGCATATTTGCCCTTTAATGCACTACTATTGATGAGTTCATTAAATGCAAATATCAATTAACAATCTTCACTAATACCCTGCTGCTGAAATATGCTTCCACCGTCAGCACTAGAACAAAGTTGTAAGTGATGTACTAATATTTGGTCAACGTCTTAACTGGGTATATCACTGAAACAAAATCCACCAAATTAGGATTGATTTGAATCAACGCACTCATTTTTAATGTCACGTCACATTTTTCCAGAGCAAGAGATAAAAAAAAAAAAAAAAAAAAAGTAACATTACTTAGCATGGACAAGTGAAGCAGCTAAACTGCTGCTCCATCGTGCTGATCTGTGCTCCTTAGCATGTGATTTAGTTCTGGATTTAGTGTTAGAGGCAACGGAGAGACCAAAGGCACCAACGAGCATCAGGACCCAGGCCTTTACACAGTTAGTTGCTCAGCTGGACCACCAATAGTTACGTGACCGGTCAAGTCTACACCCATATTCTGTTTATTCTTAGGTAGATTAGAGAGTTGGTGTTTTCCAGAGCACTTCACATCCACTGGGGAGAGGAAGAATAAATACAATCACAATAACATTAAAAGATTATTATGGTCACAAAGTCAGACACAAAAGTCATGAAATGCTAAAATACAAAAAAATGCCATGCAAGCTTAACTCTGGATATTACTATATCCACTTCAATTAAACCCTTATGCACTGTTTTTCCACAAGGTCTCTCCTCTCGGCAGTGCGCAAGGTATAAATTAGTTGTGCAGCTGCTGAAAATTTTGGTCTTCTCACATTTCTTCCCTTGCCTTATTTACTGCAAAGTCTTCTGAATGAGAAAATGTTTTCTAGTATTATACCCTTAGTTTCTTAAGTGCTTCAGGATTTCTTGCATTAGGGTTGCTATCTCTGGAAAAAAAAGTCTCAGCCCATTCTGATGTTAGCCGTATGCTCTTTATAACAGATTTTGAAACTTATTTTTTTGGTGAGGGATATTTTTTGCTTCAAATAACATGTCAAACATCCTAAGTAGGCTGAATGACATCTAAACATCATTTTCTTGTACACATGCGGTAAGAATTATTCTTAGTGCTTTGTACTGCAGATCATAACAGCTCGGTATCCTTCTTGGTTTCACTCTTTTTTTCTACACAGAGGCTCTAAAACATACGTCCCGGCTAAGATTGGCTATGTTGTGTGCTTCTCTACACTTAAATTCTATTTTAATAATAATATTATAAAGAACATTGCTCAGGACTTAAATACTCTGAATCTAAAAAACGTGTGACTTTGCTGAGTATCTTCTCCCTCATAAGTGTCAAACACAACATATTGTGTGCTGGGGTGAGGGAGGGGAAGACTGAAAAGGAGGGAAATAATTATGCTATGCTGCTTGGAAGGCTGCTACTTGCTACAGCTAAGGATTTTTTTGTCTCATAAGAAAAGTTGCTGAGCCTTGTACTACAGAGAGTTTTTTGAGATATACCATACTCCCGTGCCTTTTATTGCTACGTAGTCTTCTACTACCCGTAAAGTCGAGGCATCGCCCTTCTACCTCCATGTGAAACACGTTCATAAGCAAGGACAGAGTTGCCTGGATTGAAAAGCCTGTTTCCTTGGTAATTCAGTAGGGCTGTATGACATTCCAGAAAGCTAGGAAAGAGAAAGGACTGCAAACATGTGATGTGTCTGGGGGATCGCTGGAAAAGATGAGGAATGGACAGCAGAAGAAGGATAGACTGGCTAATAGTGTGTTGCATCCCTGAAAGATCAAGAGACTGTAGCCTATTTCAATGGGTCACACAAGAGAAGCTCTTTTCACTTACACATGTACACAGAAGACTCTACATTGGAAGTTTGCTATGGAAAAAAACCCAAGGGAATAGTCAGTCTGTTCCTGTCAGCAGTTTAAAAAACGTCTATGGGTTGAGCATTTCCTTCACATGCTAGAAATGAGACTGCATTGTTCTGCACAGCCTGCATATAGAACCATCTTACCAAGCCTTTTTTTCTCTATCACATCAAGGAATACAACTTAAACCTGTGACGGGAGATACATGAATGTCCCAAGATTGCAAATGGATAAGTTGAGCTATATGAAAGAGTTTACAAGCCAATTTCCAAAAGGCATTTAAAGGCCAAAAGATCCATACAGACAACACAAGGAGTTGTCATCTGTTTTTAAAAAATTGATTGGAAAAAAAAGTCAACTTCTCCCACTGATATTAGTGTACAGGAAAATAACTTCACCTGTGATGTATGAATAAACCTGTCTCTGGTCATTCAAAGGCTTTGTAGAGCATCGTGGCAGTGAAAAAAGTTCTCCCTGCTCAAGTCTATTGTCCTCCTACATAAAATCAACAATACACTTATGATTTGTTTTGGAGAGAAAGCAACAGATAAAATCTGTAACCTTTAGTCACACAGGGCCTATTTAAATATTTTTAATAGCCTGAGTGAAAAAAATTATCTCTTAAGAATCCCCAAAAGACCAAAAATTTATAAACATTATGGGTTACCTTCTGTCACAGATGAAGTGATTGCATATTATGGAATCGTGTGCTTGCTCAGAAGGATAGTATTATGTAATATATGTCATGAAGAAAAACATCAACACAGTCCTGGTGCTTCTGCATGGTCTAAACCTTGATCATCTCTATTCACATCCAAAGTCCCAATGACTTAGACTGCTCACAAACCTGTGCAAGAATGACCCATCTCAGACAAAAGATAACATTAAAACAAATAGTAATTCTGAAGAAAACTGGTCTTTAAATGGCCAAATTAACACCTTAATAAGTTGAGACACAAACAGGACAATACAACTGACTACCCAGGCTCATACATTCCCACTGGACACAAACCTTGGTATCGATGGCACTCCAAAATATATATACTCAATCTCCAAATATATAAGAAACAGCTGTAAAGAAGATGATGGGTCAGGGAAAAACAGGTACGTTACATGTTACCTGACTGTAGCAGAGTGGGAAGACAGACTCTGCTCTCTCTCATTCTGAGTGAAGGGGACCGGGATGACTTTGCAATCCCATCCTGAAGATTTCCATTCTTTTCCATCCTGAAGTGGGCTACCACAGTCCTAGACCTGCTGTAACCACTGTGAGGCTAGCACCAGGAAGTAAGAGAAGAAATGCTCTGGAAAGACTCCTTGGGAGTTCAGGAATTTGTGTGTGTAAATTCTTTACATCCAAGGAGCTGCTGCCCCTTGACGGAAGGCAGTTACATACTTCCTCACTTGGCAGTCTTCAGGATCAGTTGGGAGTTAGGCAAGCAGAGCTGGCACTCACTGGACAGGAAAGCTAATTAGAGTCAGTTCCCACATGACAAAGGTTACAGATGAGAAAGTTCCAGTATCAAGTATTGTCAAGACAGTCACCTCAGAAGCTCCTTAAAGCTGACCCTGCTGCGGCAAGTCACCTACAGTGCACTTGTTCACTGCTACCTTGAGCTAATCATGGGATTTTCTGTCCTTGGTGGTTGGATAAAGTCTTTTTTTCAGACCTGGCCTTTTAACAAATGTTTCTGTGTTCACTCCATGCTGTCTTCCTCTCATTAGATGACAAAATCACCTGCAGATGATCTATATCTTTGTATTATGCTTTTAAGGCAGATGTGCCTATTATTCTTTAGCTCTGTTATGATAGGACAGTTATTTATGCTTAATGTATAGTTTTAAGTTGTGCCTTTTATTCACAAATCCACAGACACCTGTGGCTGTCACTTTCCTGTCAGATTATCAAGATGTTTTCTCTGAAAAGCAAAAGAATCTTGAGCTTGACCAAGACAGTTGGTTAGGGAAGAATTACTAAAAAACAAAACCAAACCACCAACAAAAAACCCACACCCAACAATGCCACATAAACAGCAAAAGCTGCACACAGTCAGTGAAGCCTCCTTCCTCCCCCCCAAAAAAAGAAAAAAGAAATGTATGATGAACCTAGGTAGTTTTTTGACGAGGTTAGCATTGAGCTTGTTCCATAAATGTAAGTGATTCTTCACACAAGTCCATACTACTCACAGCCTGCCATTCCCAGCTTACTTGCTTCCACACTTAGGATTCTGCTTCACATTTTCTTACTGATAGATGCTCCAACCAAAATCATTGAGCAACAAAAGCAAATTTTACTTAGCAACAGTTTCTAGGCAAGATTTGCCATCCAAACCTACTGCAGAGGCATTTCTTTGACTTAAACAAAAGGAACACCAAACCTATTAAGATACTTAATACAACACCTGTTCAAAACCCCACAATCCCTCTCTACCCTAACAATTGCAGCTCCCTTGGAGAAAGTATTTACTAGTAAGACAAGTAAGAAAGTAAATTTGCATCACAGCAGGCAAGAGAT
Source organism: Podiceps cristatus (assembly GCA_000699545.1). Lineage (NCBI taxonomy): Eukaryota > Metazoa > Chordata > Aves > Podicipediformes > Podicipedidae > Podiceps > Podiceps cristatus. The sequence goes on from KL270697.1 coordinate 9,235, forward strand.
ACATTTACTAGCCTGTGTCTGATAGACAACCTCAGAAAAAATGAGGAAGCTGCAGCTCAGACAGATTTCAGCTGAGCCTTGGAAGAGGACGACTCTAGATGTTAAAAAGTTCCCGGGGATCCTAAACTACTTCAGTATTTCCTAGCATCCCCATACAAACACAAGGAGAAATGCTCAAAAAAGCAATATAAAGGGATGAGTGGAAAAGAAAACCCAAGAACACCAATGAAGAGAGCTAGAGGGTAAAATGATGAATTCAAGACCAATAGACTGGCAAGAACAAAGTTTTTCACATAGTAGTTATGGGCCAGGCATGGGGGCAGAAGGGCTTTGTTTCACCCCATCAGTCAGCTTTTGTGTTTTGTTTGTTTGTTTGTTTGTTTGTTTGTTTTTGTCTTCTGTTCAAACCTAAACATATTGGAGATTCAGCAACATAATATTACTAAAGTATATATGATGAAAGAGGAAGATAACAAACATAGTGTACAAGTACCATCAGGTGAAACTGACTGAATACCAAGCAAAAGATTTTGTGATTATTTTAAAAACAGTTGTGAGAATGGAAAAATGTCATTGCAATGACCACAGCAGAGCTCAGGCAAGCATGAGGATCTCCCCTTACACCCCTGTTTATGATTAGTCACAGTAAAAGAGTAGCCATCAGGTATGGGGAGGGCCACGAACGCAGTGCTAGACAGCCAGCTGCAGGACCACACTTGTTTACAGCAGTAACTTTGGCACAGGTAAAAAGAGCATTTAGGATTATGAATAGACCTAGGCAGCACTGTTAACACCAGAGACTCATCATCATACATCAAAGGCTTGATCAGAGGTGCTCGATCTAATAAGCAGGCAGACTACTAAGCATTCACCACAGAAATACAAGCCACGTTTAATATCTATCTTACCCAGAGGCACCTCTTCTCCTGTCAGGAACACCCATTTCCCAGCTTCCCTTCCACTCAGTCGTATGATCACACTCATCCCTTTTTCTCCTCCAAGAAACTGGATTTTTTTTTTTTTTTTTTTCGCTTTTTCTCCTCCAAGAAACTGGATCTTTTTTTTTTTTTTTTATTTTTCCTTCAAAAAGAAGAATTCTGTGTGAGGATGAACTCCAGTATAAGGCTGGATTAGAGGAAGAAATGCCATGATGAAACTAAGTGCTATGGATTCTCAGATACATGCACCCAAGGACCAATGAAAATGTCTAACCTGAAATGGGATTTTACTATCTGAAAAGAATCAAGGAGAAGGCCCCAAGTCTACCAACTGATCAAACAGGCTCTGAGTCACCCAAATGAAGGAGCTCTTAAAGAGGACATTTACAACCTGAATGATCATGACCCTGAGTAACTTGTGCTAGTTGACTCTGCTTTGAGCAGAGAGTTGGACCAGGTGATCTCCAGAGATGCCTTTCCACCTCAGTGATTCTCTGATTAGCCAACATAAGTCAGAGTAGGTAGGCTTGCAGCCAGCATATACAGCAGAGAAAGAGTAGCACTTCCACAGCAGAAAACAGGACAAGAGGTAGAGACATGGAGTTGGTGAGATCAAAATCAGATCAGAAATTAAAATCTATTTCCCATTGATCTGAATAATGAGACTCTGAAGCAATCTTTAGGGTAGGAAAAAGGGAGCAAAACAATGTATACATATGTGTGCATATATACATTAAGATGGTGTTTAATATATATGGAGTCAGACACCCAACCAGACACACAACCAGATCATTACTGTAGACTGGGAAAATGCAGAATGTCAAGGAGTATACAATCTTGGACAAGGGAACAGGATCTTACATTTCTTGTGTTGTGGCAAATATCACATACTAAACAACAATCAGTTGATTCTGTTCTAAAGGCAAATCTTTACAGCGGGACTGTGCCTTTACACCCTCATGGCAGGATACCAATAAAAACCTTGCAGTCCAAGCTGCTAACCACCTACCTCACAGAAAATGTATGCTGAAAAAGCACGTGGCTTTAGACTTAGGCTAAAAATCAGTGTGGGAAAGGAACCCCCATAGCCAAACAGAAACAGCTTAGCAAAATAACGCAAACAAAAAAACTCACTGCATTTCCGAGGGAGCCAAACTGACCCTACAACTTGTGTGGAGGCCAGAAAGGAATGGAGAAGAAAGCAGAAGACAACAGACAAAGTGCAAAACCTACCTGACTCTTTACGTGGTGCAAAGGATAAACTGGCATTGCACAAGTCCTTGATAATCCCAAGAGATTTCTACTAGTGCCCAGCATCTCAGTATGTGCTGAGGGATGAAGTGGGGGTGATACTTGCTATCTTGATTAGATATTTCTGTACATGTTAGTGTCTGCAGCACATTAGATGCAGTTCAGGACAACACGTATTCCAATACGATTTCATCCAAAAGCAACGTGGTTCAAGGTGAACCAAAGTGCAGTAAGGTAGGGAAGATCAGAAGATCCAAAGTGCACTGCTGCTTCATACTGAGATGTGGGCAGGGATGCACACAGTGACCATGAAGACCCATCTGAGGCTTACATTCCCCATAGAAGTGGTCTGATTCTGAAGTACAACATACCTCCAACTTGAAAAGAGTTTTTGCTTTACTAGTGATGAATGTCGGTAAAAGATTGAATTATTTCTATCAAACAATGGATTTCTAGGAACTAATATATCAGCCATCGTGGAATAGGCTGTTGGGAACATCCACAAGCGGGAGGGTTTGAGATTTCCCTTTCATCTCTGGTTAAGTGTTGTATCTAGTGCCACAGTTCCCCATCAGACACGCTGGTTACAGAAAAGAAATAAACCCAGAGCTGCAGACTACACTGTAGTGAATTCACTGTCTCATTTCCCTGTATGTACATTAAACCATTGCCTTCCCACTGCTGGAGTTGATATTATTTCTTTAGCGCATACCATTACTAAGTCTATTATACTGATAACACATTTAAGTAAAATCATATGAATATCTAGATTCTCAGAGTGTTTCCAAACTTGGATCCCTTATTTGAGATCAGACTCTTAACCTAAGTTATTAAAAATGACAGAAAGATCCCAATTATCAAGTTATTACCAAAACGTTTTGTTAATTTTTTACAATTACTTATGTTACATTTCCAATAGACTACCTTCCAAACATCTCCTTATAAGCAGATGACTTTCCTTAGTTCAGATGAATACACAAGGAAAGTACTTAACAAGATATTTTGGTATAACATAGATGAAAATTATAAAAAAGTATTAGTTTATATCTTCTACCTGAAACAGTATCTGTGGCCAACCTAGGGAAAAAACCCGCTGTTTTCAATTTGGCTGCCATGGTAACACAAAATGGTCCAATTTATTGCAGTTATCACAAATGATATTAATTCTAGGGATAATGACGGGTGGCAATGAGCCATACTAAGCAAGATTTGAGTTCTTTGAGTTCTGCTAAGGGATTTAGGAAGAAACAGAATAACCAGGACTGAAGATCATGACTGAAGAGGGACTTTGAAAAATAAGTTAGAACTGAAGACCTAAGCAAGTCCTTTGTTTGCATTGCTACACTGAATGGCATCGATCACTGGAAAGGTGTGGTAGAAGTCTTGCTTTTGGCAGACAGTAGCAAATTGAGATTACAGTACTTTCTCTTGCTGTTTAAGTATAGTAGCAAACAGTTTTCTGAATCTGCAAATCTGTTTTCAAGCATACTTTTACTTCCCATCAGGACAAAATGAGATCTTTCTTAACATTTCTGTCTTTTCTTTTCCCCCTTAAACTTTTAAAGAAAGAGCACACTGATTTATATACCCTCTGCCTCCACACCAGTGAACCTAATCACATGTCCAGATATTTGAGATGAGAGTCATCCTTTTTTAGAACCACAGATATTTCAGATAGAAAGGTCTTTGGAGATCATAAAGTTCAACCTTCTGAAGCTAGCCCTGCTTTGAGCAGTCATACCAAGTTGCTCAGAGCTTCATCCAGTCAAGTTTTCAATACCTCCAGGAATGGAGGTTCAACAGCCTCCTTTGGCATCTACTACAGTATTAATCCAACCTCTCAGAGAAATTCTCTCTGCCCTCCCCCCCACCTCCCTTCTCCTCTTGTTTTCCATTGGAATTTCCCTTTTTGGAATTTATGACTGTTGCCCCTTGTCCTCTTACTGTGCATTGCCAAGGGGAGCCTGACATCATTTTTTAACACCTCAGGTACCTGAAGACAGTAATTACCACCTCTCTGAATTCTTTCTTCTCTAAGGTGAAGAAATCCCACATCAAGCCCCTGAGGGGCATTACTGGCCCTGCCCCAGCCTCCCCTGACCTGCCTATAGGCCCAAAGACCACCAGCTCTGCCAGGGCGCATTAATGCCCACCTCAGCAGTGTTATAGGAGTCTCCAGCCCCAACCTCCTTCAAAAAACTCAGATGCACACTGCAGCCTTGTCTCCAGCCCTGTTCTTGGACCTTGCTTGTATTTGCTCCTGTTAACCCCTCTGTGTGGCTCCCCAGCCCTGGTTCATCTCCTCGCTATTCCTGAGCTGTCAATGGATCCCCATTACCAGCACCTGGCTCTGCCCGTCCCCCTCGGACACTGTGGTGCCCATCAGTGAGGCACCACAACTAGCACTGGGGTCATCTCTGATCCCTGTGTAGTCCCTCTCAGAGCAGCCTCACTCTTGGTGCTTCCTAGACCCCCTAGCTTCAAACATCCTCAGTATATACATTCAGACATGTGGACATAACCCTTGAATCAGGTCAAGCGTGTGCTCTACTCTATGATCCTTCTCATTCCTGGAGAAAGGTACACAGTTACTATAACCAGAATTAGCTGACAGATGTTACAGGAAAGGCGTCCTGTCCTGTCCTCACATACATGCATACTCTGGCCTTGCAAAGCTTTTCCAAACAGTATTCATCAAAACACTAAATTCGCATGTTTCCTTCCACCATACTGACATTTTCAGATTAGAAAAACCACACAAAGAGGTCTGCTTCCCCTCCACTTGAGAGGAAGAAGCTAAATTTATTTTCTGTTACTCCATTGCTAAAATGAAAGAATTTCCACCAAGTTCACACGAGCAATCTCTGACCAGTAACAGCCTAAGATATTTTATTGACCTAAAAAAAAAAAAAATCCAAACATTTCAAAGTAGCTATTCTTATTGTAGACTATTTTCATACTATATAAAAGAGGTGTCATCATAAGAAAATTACTTCAAGATGTGCATTATCCCGCAAAGTACAGTCATTATTAGAAGTCAAGACTTGTAAGTAGCCCACTGTGCTCTTAGAGACAGATATTATCCGATTCTTTAGACTCTACTGTTATTTTAACTTGACTGATATTTCAGTAGAACACAACCAAGCTTTGCTAGCCCATAGTGCCTACTAGGAGTTAGAAGGACATATAGAAAAGTTATGGGCAGAAGAGAGGATAGCTCACCATTTCATTCAGCAATTTTGTTTATTTTAATTGGAATTCCTTTTGCATACTTAATGTACATTTTAGGGACATGGTTTAGTGGTAGACTTGGCAGTGTAAGATTTACAGTTCGACATGATGATCTTAAAGGTCTCTTCCAACCTAAATAATTCTATGACTATAGGCTGCAGAAAACAAAATTTATACTTTCTGATCATTTTACATTACAGACTAAAAGAAATGTATACCTCCAAGTTTGTAGGATCAGCTGAGGCACTTGCTAGTGGGCCCCAGCACTTGCCTTCTGAGGCCCAGGGACAGAACTCAAGTCTCTGAGTAAGGGTTTCAGGTCTGCAGAATTCTTTCCTGACCAAGAGTTGCAATTTTCCAGACATGTGACCATGGCAGGAGGCCTTCCAGTCAGGCTTTCAGTATCATTGTCTCATTCCATAGTTCTACACCTTCATTTCCTG
>JMFS01063627.1:0-25085 GCA_000699545.1 Podiceps cristatus
CGAGCCCTCCTGAGGGGAATGAGCTCCGCCCGTTGTTCTAGGCAGTGTTTGGCCTTGGGCGGAGGAAGGGGAGGGGTCTCCCCTGTCACCGGCCCCCGTAGGATGAATGTTGGTATCAAAATTTATTACTCGTGAGGGGAGCAGCCCCCGCTGCTGTCTGGAGAGGGCTGTAGCGGTATGCGATGGGTCCCCAGGCCAGTATTACCCTCCCCGCCCCGACTGAGGTAGCCCCTGAGGAGCGAAGTTCCTTGAAGATAGCTCACAGTAAAAACTAACGAGGTTAGCTCATTGCAAAAAAAGGAGGATGAAGTCACTGGATCTCCTGCAGGAATAACTCCTACACCTGCTTCAGAAAGATTTACGCTGCGTCATTAGGTGGAAGGGGAGGGCTGCAGATGGGCTCTGGAGATCTCCAGACGGTGAACTTTCTAAAGCTGACAAAAGGGGAGTTCAGTCTACAAAAAGAGTACTGTGCTGTACTCCCCATAATCATCCCACTTACTCACCCTAGTCTCAAGGTGCTCATGGGTACAGGGAGGAGAAGAATTTGGCTTGGCCATTGAGGGTATATATTTTAGCTCTCAGGATCCAGAAGGAACCCATCTCCTTCCTGCCTTCCCTCCAGTTGGCAAGGTGAATATTGGCCCTGCCTGCAAATCTTCAGGAGACGGCAGAAGAGCTTAATCTGGAAGTCTAGAGGCAAGGACCTTTAATGCTCTAAATTACCCAGGGCTTGTTAAAACAGTAGCTGTAGAGTATTCCTCAGCATCTGCTATTAGGGACAGACTTTTACTGACGTACAGTACTAGATAGCACCGACATCTGAAGGGCAAATGCATATATGCAGGTAAATAAGGAAACTAAGGCCTTAAACACAAATCCCATCAGAGAGGCATATTATGAGGTAATTTAACATCCTCTTAGGTGTTGTCCTTTCCCTGAATCAAGTTATTAACACATAAATTGTAAGTCTGATTATTTTGCTTTGCTGGCTATGTGTATCTGTAGGCTTTGCATGATATTCTGCCTTAGCAGACTTTTCAGGTTGATTGTAGTAATGTTTTTCTTGTCAAATATGGATTAGGAGTGGATTGGGAGTGCATGCTGAAGCAATACTTTCTTCTGTTAATAACCCTCAGAAATGTCCTGTATCTTTCTACCACAGCTCATCTAATCTAGGTCTATCAGAATTGATTCAAAGATGCTGCCGTGTAATGGCTGACTATATTAGGTTTAATTTGAGTTGAATTTCTGCTGTGTGGATGGAGTCAAACCACTCCCAGCATTTAGACAGATCAGTGTCTGCATATCCCGTATAAATGTGCAAAGACTGCATGTGGAATTGGAATTGCTTTCCATCAGAGAGAACCTATTCAGGGGAGTTATTTACAGTCTTGGATTGTCAAAGCATAAGAATCAGTCATCTATGATGTCTGCCCAAGACTTGACTGCAATGTTAATCTGAGTAACTTTTCATTGTCCTTCATTTGCCCTAAGTAGATTTTGTTAGCTATTACAATACCAGTCTTCATACATTGCGAAAACCACTTTTATTGTATTTATGTTTAAAGTGTTCAGAATGACCTCCTTGGTTGACATGCCTCCGGATTACGAAAAGATGTTTGCTCATCGATTCACATCAGATGATGAAGAATACCAAGAATATCTGAAACGTCCTGCAGATCCCCCTCCTATAGTTGAAGAATGGAGAAACAGATCTGGTGGCAACCAGAGAAACAGAGATCGGTACTGATTTGTTTTTTTAATCTTGGTGGTTTCATAAATATATGGTTAAATTACTACTTCAGAAGAAAGATAGGAATTTGTTCGGTTAATAGAAGTATCTTCTTGGTACTTCATAGGGAACTATGTTTAAGAGAAATAGTCTTCTCTGAAAAGTAATGAGTTTTTACATTTTCTCTGTATGGATAGTCAAAGTTTTTGCATTGTGTATAAAAGTATTAAGTAATTTGCTCTTTAGTAATGAATAAGCTGGAACATTTTTCCAGAGGGGAAAGATGAAAATTCTGCAAAACTAAGCAGCCTATCTTCTGTTCGATAATAACTGGCAGGAAGATGTGCAGAACAGGCTAATAGTGTGATTATCTGTTCCTAGCTGTCCAGACAAAAAAAAAAAAAAAAACCAACAAAAAAACCCCAACCAAACCAAAACAACAAAAAGTTTCATTTGTAACCTAAATATTTGCTGTACTTTGTTAGGTTAGCCTGTATTTCTTTTATCTAGTAGAAATGACTGTAAAATCCATCATCCAATCTGTCTAGCAAGTGCAGTGTTACCTGCCTACTGCAAAATATTTTGAATTATTTCTTCAGGATGTAATTGCAGCTTTTTACTGAATTCTGGACAGTAACATCTGTTTTTTGTGTGACTGAAAAGCAGTGATTACAGCATATAGTATGTTAGGTAATACTAACATCAGCCTTTAATATAAAGTGGTAAAACTCCAGTCCAACTAACAATTGAGGAGACTTCTTAGCTAAATGTCTAAATAGGATTTGTGCCTTATCTGAAGAAAAGGAGAACATTCTAACTTTTTCTCACTCTACAAGCTTGTCATTAAGTTAAACACGGAATCAGTTTCTACAGATTTTTTTTAAAAAAGGTGATTGTTTAAGGAGATATTCTTACAAAACTTTGTGGTTCTTTGAACTAATGAACTCTCACATCTACACTCACAAAGCGAACCTCATGTAAATGTTGTTTGTCTACACCATGTCAAGATATCCAAAAAAAATGACTGTGAGGCAGCTCCGGTGTTGATAGGAATTGAGATACAGCTGAAAAGTCAAAATTTAGACTGAATAATGGCTAAATACGACTGATAAGATACACTCTCTTGAGTATGGGAATCTACAAGAGACCATGAAGCAGTGGTAGTATGTATTTCAGGGAATATGCAAATTCCAGGGCTCTGCTGTTGGGTAGCTAAATTGTACTTCAGCTTGCTTTGCCACAGCTTTCAGCCGTGAAGCTACTACATTGAGCCTGGCTTTGATACAGCTATGGATGTATCTTCTGGTTGCTCTCTAGATACATGGTCTGAGTCTCTGTTCAAAGGGCCAGCAGTTCACTTATTGCCTGTGAATACTTTGTGATAGGAAACAGACTGTACTTCAGTCGCTTAGTAAATCGCATGTTGGGTAGTAGTAAGAAATTGATGAATGATCTCAGATGACTGTAAATATGTTTTCATCATTTTGTCATAAAAACAGGTGAGTGTATAAACAGTTACATGACAGTTTTTATGAAAACTGTAAAATTTAAGAGTTCATGATCATTCATCTTTTTAAAAACTCACAATTTGCATGACTCTTGGACATTTATTTTTATTGCAGGTTTCAAGATGGCAGATATTTTAGAGGGGACAGATACAACTGGCAAGGTGACTATAGATCTAATCAGAGGCCAGAAAGAAGTTGGGGTAATAACTACCAGCAGCACAGACAAGGACAATCGTACTCTTCCCACTACGGACAATATGGCTACAACTCCTACAATCCAGGGCCTCGTTACCATCCCTACTGATGACACTTGTGGTTTGAAGCCCAGTAATGCTGTGTAAGAAATTCAGTTAGATTTCAGTCTTCTTATTTTTCAAGTTTTATAGATAACTGAAGAATCAGTATTACAGTCCATTGCTGTTTATCTGTAGTGTGAATTGAAAAAGGGAATACCTTCTACGAATAATAAAAGCATATTATACTGAGTTTGTTTAGATTCTGTAGATCTTAGATTGAATTTCTATCTCATAATCTTTTGCCTGAATATAGACTAGTACACTACCTTTCTTCCATCCCTGAGATTTTTCTCTGTTACATTTTAGAAAGCACAAGTCGGGGGAAATAGCTGTGGTTTGTGTAGCAGTGGCACATTGCCTTAAGATAGTTCTTTTTGAAGGTGACATACTGTGTCTTTCTCTGGAGAGAATTTCTTAGCTGGGCTTTTGATAGTGAGAAAAACTCAGTTTGGTTTGAATTTCAGATGCCTTAAAACTGAGGAGAGAGATGCTGTTACAGAAATATTTTATGGGCTCAGCATAGTGTCTGTTGGCTTCTATTTATTTGCAATATTCCTCTTAAAACGTGGTCTAAAAATTGGAATATTAAGTAGTCTAAATATATATCTTATTATAGTAGTTCAGTGATATACAGGTTTTCCCTGAGAAGTAATATCAACTTAAATTATTTTGTATCACCTTAAATAAATTTGGTACATCCATAACATTTTGGAATTCCCATTTCAGTAAAGCTGTAAAACTTTGATAATAATTGTAATTAGTTTGTATGAAATACTTTGTGCATGTTATAGAAGAAAGGAACTATAGTCAGTACTGTTCTGTACTTTTTTTTCACGTGAAAATAGCATAAACAGTGTAGAGTGGTTTTCAGTTCTCAGAATTTAAGTTCTGTGGGGTTTTTTAAGTATTCACACAATAAAAGTATAGTTCATGTATAAGGATGTTTCTGAATTTCTGAAATCTACGTTTGGAACATTCAGAATTGCAACACTGTCCTCTCAGCTGACAGCTGCACAAGCAGCAGTGCTAACAGATAGCTGTTAATGCTGGACAGCTGTTGGTTTAGGTTAGAAGAATGGCCTACTCAGCCACAATCAAGAGGATGAGACAGATTGTGATCAATTAGAAGTGTTAATCCACTGCCTTACATTCTACTATAATAGGGTCAAAGTTCTCTTTTTCACCATTTTCGTGATAAGCTAATTTGTACCAGAACAGCAGTGCATTTCTTTGTACTTGACATTTTCTTCAGCTGCTGTACAGAACACAGAACTGCCCATGCTGACTGTTGTAAGAGTCATGACATCATGTGGTAAGGAGTGCAAATTAGCGCATCGCGATTTAAAACAAAGCATCAATACAGAATGCAAAAGCACAGACTCCCAGCTCACAAGATGCTTTTAAGAGCTAAAGAGTATGTTTACTGTTCATCTTAGAAACACACACTGCAGGTAGCTTTTACATAGTCTGTGACACAAAAGCTGTGACACAAGTGTCTCCACCTACCTACTAAGTATTTGTTTCCTGCTTTTCATAAAATACAGTTAACTCTGCTACAGTTTTAAATAACTTACTCCCTGAAGTATTTGTCTTGAATTCAGTTGTTTAACCTTAGAAATCTTTTAGTGAGAGGTTTGTTTTTCCTTAAGGAGTTCTACTGGATGAAATGCAGTAGAACCCTTTTTAACCCTCATTAATGTGGAGGAGCTGTTACACCGGGGAATGTAAGATCAAGCGAAGTTCCTCTCTGTACGCTAGGAAGAGCCTGCAGGTTGGCAGGGTGGAATCCCTTTTAATGCAGAATAACATGCAAAATGCCAGATATCCCTGACTCCCACCTCCAGAAAGGGAGTGCATCTCTCTGCAAAGAGCGTGGCATTGCCAGCTATGCCAGGGAAGTCAGGCTGTGCCAGGATGTTCTTCCTTACCATCTGGAGTAGCATCTCAGGTTGAAATAAAACCCGGCTAAAAGAACGGATTCTGCCTCATCTGTTGCCTTTCCTTGAGCTCAGTAACTATTTTTAGTGTCTTTCAGCTAGCGAATAAAGAATCCACAGCACTGTGACCAAGCTGTAGAGGCAGATAGATTAGGATGGCCTAAGTGGAAGTTACGACTCAGAATCACACATTTCATGGTCTGAGTGACTGTGAGACCAGGAGAGACACAGGCCAGAGCAGCTTCCTGGGTTCTGGCTTTACATTTTTGACTCCATCTGCCTCACCATTAGACCTCTCAATTCAGCTTTAAAGACCTGTATGTTTTACAAAACTTTTCCTTGGAGCAATTATGGCAAGAATCCAATTTTTTTGGGGAATAGATTTCTAAATAAATGCATGCCTTGCAGTGGACAGAAAGGTAAATAGCATTCAAAATATTCCCTCCAGCAGTTTCCACTTAGATGACTTAGTATTTATGATAAAGTCCAGTTTATTGTTTCTGTCAAGCTATATAAAACTAGTAAGTAAGTACTGCCTGCAATTATGGTTTCTGCATTAGTGTGCTACAGATGGCAAAACTGAAGCTGGGTAACTTTAACATTTGCAACTTCAAACACTACAGAAATTGTTTGCTTTAACTGTGATGGAGATTGCAGGGTAAACATTAAAATTCAGCGTCTGGAATCTGACTTTAAGAGACCTCTTCCAGCTGACATTTGCTCAGACATCATTATTATCATGAATAAAACGAAAGATAAGTGTTATGCATTAAAAAATGACTGCCACGTTACCAAGAATTTGAACACCCCAGAAGTTCTGAATGCAGCTCTTGTAGCAGTTCGAAATCCATTCCTGAATGCACATAGCAATTTTGTATGGACTGTTAGTTGATACTGAAGAATTATCATGCTAAATTACAGGTGCTGCAGCAAACAGCTAAGAAAACTCAGTAGCTTTTCTACAATTTTTAACTAGCATTTAAAAAATTGCTAAAGGCTTTCAAAATCACAGCTAAGCCACTAGATACTTGAAGGCAAAAGAAAGTGCATAGTTAAAAAAAAAAAAAAAGAAGAAAATATCTTAGTGTGATTTCTGAGATAGATAGAATTTTACAAGCGTTCACTGCTATTCAACCTCTATTTTATCCCTAGCTCTGCAGCTGGGAATAGAAATGTGCAGACGTGCTTTGAAAGGCTAGTCAGAAGCTGAACTACTTTCAAGAGACTCTCTAGTACAGATTTCAGACAGGGAAGACAAGTGTCATTTCTGATACACATATAATCAACATCTAACTTATAGAACAAAAAAAAAAGATATTTAGTTTACTGTCAAAATATATTTCAATATATTGCAGCAGCTATATATTTGAATATATTTAAACTCATACTATTAATCTGCTAATAAATATTGTGCTTAACTAAGAAACACATTCACATTTGCTTCTTATACTAAGATGCTGGAAAAAAAAATTCTTTTTGTATCAAATTTAAGCTAAGGTTTTGCCTGCTATGTCTCCTATTCCTTAGGAAAAAAAAAAAAAAAACCCAAAAAAAACCCAACAAAAAACAACCCCAAATCTAAACAATCTCTGAATTACACAGGTCTAGGTGAATTTTGTTCGCTGATCCAACTGTGTAGTTATACTTTCTCTAACTGACAAACAAGAGGGAGTAGGAACATGGAGCAAGGAGGAAGGGAGAACAGGACTGCTCCTTAGAGCAGCTCCTGACCACCTTAGGAGCCACTTAACGGAACTGCGCCTCCCTTGCCTTTCATTTGCCAATCGGGAAAAATTACTATAATCTGTCCCTTGTCCCTGTATGTTAAGAGAGAGCTATATAACCCTGCTTAAATGGTGCGCAGCGCTGATACTGTAATGACCAGAGCTAAGCAAGATTATAGTACCTGAAAGTACCTTGGAAACACGCAGCCTGATCCGACACACGCAGAGGTAAATCCTGGAGATCGCAACGGAGTCCAGAGGCTCCAGCACTGCCAGGAGAGTAGATGCCAACCATGCTATGGTGGTGCACAGCGATCTTGCCTCTCGGTGATTATTTTTTCATTAGGACCCACAGGCTGGAATTTATTTTTGTGTTTACCATGGCCTATATCTTCTTAAGTAAAGCATGGACTGCACTTAGTGGGTGTCCATCCTCATCTGCTTATGCGAAACAGTGATGCCAAAGTGTTATTTCTATATAGCTCACCCCTGACTAAGTACTCTGTCCTGCTAAAATGCAAATTTATTACAAGAGATGGTGAAAGTTGGTAATAACTATGTTTTACTCTAATAAACAGGAAAAATCACGTCATTCCCAATGGTTACATTTTGTGTTACTTGTGACTACCAGGAATACAAATGAATGTTGTCTTGTTCCTAACACAGAGATGATACTTTTTTTTTTCAAATAATACTTCAGCAGCTGGATGACTCCTTATCCCACAAGTTATGGGCTGCATTCCTTTTTTCGTTTTGTATTTTGTGTAATTCAAACTTTGCTTCACTAATAAAAGATGTATCAATAACAAGTATCAAAGCTGCTCCTGCTCATTGTTTGAAGAAAAAACTTAACGATTCAAAAAATGAGTTAAAGTTAAGAAAACAACTTAGTTAATTGTTATAGAACTCCAAAAATAACCAACGCCCAACCTTATCCATGAAAAAAATAATCTTCAAGGATTCAAGCAGAATCTTCAAACAGAAATGTGTTACATGTTAAGAGAATGATTAAGCCACTAATCTTTTTCAAAGCTCTTGTTCAGTGTGAGGAAAGACAATTTGGTATTTATATACCCATTTAAATTAAATACTTAAGATATAATTAGTACTGTTGACATAAAGGCTAAAAACCCAAGCATACTGTAATAAGTTTCACGTAGCTTTTGGCCACCATGTTCCAAGTTTAGCATGATCAGAAAGCAGACACTTTGTCCAAAATAATGTCTGAAGTTTGTTTTTGAAGAAATACTTGAAATGATATATTTTCTATTGAAAATGTGATCAAGAAAAATAAAGTACCTAATAATTGCCAAGTGCAACCACCCCCAAATGATTACATATTCTTTTTACAAAACTAAATTATTTTTTCCATAGCAAAGGCCTGGTTGTTAAATTTTACCCTTCTGTAGTAATCAAGTCATCTTGATTTATGAATTCCACTGAGACCTAAACCAAAGAACATTTAAGAATCCTGCTTCAGTGGTTTGAACGGTATAAGCATTTAAATACAGCATACAAAACCTCTGGAGTTCAGATCAGTTTAGTGCAAGAGCTCTGTCTGGACACATGTTCTTCTCAGACCAAGCTCATGTTACTCATTGAGAAGCCACATGTTTGAAACACCCGCTCTGAAGTGAGCTGAGGGAGCATCAAGCTTGGGGTACACATACCCTCCTCCTCTAAACCCCAGCTACAGCCAAACTGCTCTAAGAACATAAAGAAGTTTTACCTGAAATTGCCAACATGGGCAAACCCTATTTCTCCAACCTTGCAGCTCAGAGGCTACTTCCATCAGCAAAATTACATTTTTTGTTGTTCTAAGATAAGATGGGAGTGGGAGGGTACAGCCCAGGCAATAACGGCAACGAGCACAGCTGAGCTAAAGGAAAAATTGTTTCGTGACCATTTCCTTGTATATCCTGAACCCTGTTAGAGGAAAGTAAGTCTTGAGATTCGATTATTGGTTATCAAGTGACTTTACTGCCACACCACAGCCTGGAAGCAGGGGAAGAAATAAAAATAAATAAATAAATAAGATAAATTCCTCCCCAGCTGGGACCTCCCCAGCATAAAACAAGCTGGCATGACCTAGGAATCTGGAAGCCTTAAGCAGCTGGCTCATCGCACTGGCAGAAGTCCTTAAGTAAGATGGAGAGATCCAAGGGATGATAAA
Source organism: Podiceps cristatus (assembly GCA_000699545.1). Taxonomy (NCBI): domain Eukaryota; kingdom Metazoa; phylum Chordata; class Aves; order Podicipediformes; family Podicipedidae; genus Podiceps; species Podiceps cristatus. The sequence continues at coordinate 9,374 of JMFS01063627.1, forward strand.
CAAATAGCTCTTGGTCATACATCCTGCAGTCTGGGTAAATCCAACTGAAGAACCTTTTTAGACCTCACCAGCAGGATTTTAGTTTTTAAAGACAAAATGGATTTAGTGCTAGGTAATAAAAGATCAGCCTAATCTTACTTCCCTCCATACCTGCATTAGACATATTCCTACTACTGGTCTAAAAATGTTTTTTAAATCCAACAGTATTTTTACTCTCCTTCCTATCACTACGCAGGTACCAGGCTATTTATTTCAGACATATCTGTTTTACTAGTTCCTCATACTCTTGAACACTCCTGACAAGACCTTTTAAAACTACTTTAAAATTCTAAAAAGACAACTTTGCCACAGTGCCAGTCATTCTACCTGAATGAAAAAGAAAGTTAAAAAGAGAAAATGTTTTCAAAGATAGAACCAGACATGCGTGTTAATTCCCAGCTCAGCTAAAAACCACTTCTAATGCTTTTGTGTCAGCTTCCTTTTGTAAAAGAGTGGTAAGTCTGCCCTGTTTCCCTCTTCTGTGCTCTCTATTTTGGCTACAAATCCTCCCAGGCAGGGGCTACTCCACGTAAAGCATGGAGAAGGTGTGTAACAATCTCCGATGGGGCCTCTACGTCCCAACACAACGCACTAGAAACATTCTGGTGAGGGAATTAGTTTGCCAATTTTTAAGTAGTTTAGATACTATGAAGGCAGTGACTTGATTTAAACACTGCCTTTATGTTACTCCACAGTTATACAGCATAGCATTTAGAGAGGTACAGCTGGGATTCTGTGGCCTAGCAAGCTCTCAAAGCTAGATCTGCACTAAACAAGAAGTGATTCTAATCCTATGGGTGTAGCAAAAAAACCCTTCAAAAACGTAAGTAGCATAAAGACAGTCTCATCATAGGGAAGAAGTATGGGTAGTTCAATTTGATGGTTAACACTGAATTAGAAAGAGGTGAATTAAAAACAAGGGGGCAATCTATGCAAACCAGATTCCACATCAATAAAACTTGTGACGGTTACTGTATTGAATGTTCTAGTCATTTATATTTAATCAATTTTAAAAACATTCATGCACACACCATGTAATCACGACAAGAGTATGAAGAATTCCAGTCTTATATAAGTATTACAGTCCTTTCCTTTTTTAAAAATTCAGGTAGATGCAAAAAATTTACAGCAAACTACTAGAATCACATAGTTAAGCATCCAAGTTTCAAAACCATTAAAGGTAAAGTTGTTCTTTGCACCTACAGCAAAAGAAAAGGAAAGAAAATGCAGTGGTAAGGGGAGGAGTGGAGTCAGCTATAATGAAAGAGGGAATGTACTGTTGCAGGAAAGGGATAGAAAAGACTGACAGCAAGAAATGTGTCTTATCAGAAATAAAAAGTCATCTTCTAGAAGAGTCTATTGAAAGGTCAGAGTGTCCTTAGTAGCTGAGAAGACAAAATCATCTAACTGAAGGTAAAATACAAATCTATTTAAAAGCTGTTTGTGATTGATGAGAACTGGAAGACAAAGATGGCATCACAGTCCCTTGGCAAGAAAATTCCTACAGATGGCATCTATTTCTCATTAATGCTCTGGGGGAGGATCCTAGACATCCCAGCAGGTCCCGTCGTGACTTTGGATTCAAAGCTGTCCACAAACTCAGCTGCTCTTTGGCTCAGCTCCACTTTTGCTGCACATGCATATGGCACGCAGCAGTGCTACAGGACATCCGCTGATGAATGACTTCGACTGATAATTTCTGTCTCTTTAGATCACACCTCTTATACCATGTTCTAAAAGGCAGAAACCTGTCTGTAACCGTGCCACCCAAGACATGGCTCAGATAGTGTTCTCAGGCTCTTCGTGTATTCTGCTGCTAGTATAGAAACTTTGAGGATTTCTAGAAAACACTAAGAATTATAATGCAAAAAAAGAAAGGAAATCTTAACAAGTGAATGTCAGCTCCCTTTTGGTTATTCATGCCTCCTGAAGCGAGCATCAAGATGACCAAAACATCAACCCCGAGTTAAGACCATATCAAATATCTGCATCTTGGTTTCATTTGGCAAAAACAGAGCACAGCTTTTAAAATAGCCTCTAAATGGAAAAATTCTTCACTCCCTGTTCATCACCAGCCCCTTTTACTCTGCCTGTTGTGATGCCATCATCCCATCCCTCCCTACACAGAAGACTTGCAGCTGGGTTTGGGGTTTTTTTTTGTCCAATCTAATTTGAGATGAACTGAGGGACAGATTTTCCACCACTTTCCACAGCTATTCTGAACCTCCTGGAGCTCATTGCCAGTTCCTTCTTTCTTAACCATAGCTTAAGTATATCACCTCTTCCTCCTCTACGCTGTTTATCATCGGCTATGGATTTGTTAATTTGGGACAGCTTCATTGTGGAATAGCGTGTGGCAGTGATCTCACAGTATTTTTGTCCACACCACTTGGGATAAAAGCCGCCAGCCCCTTCAGGGATCCAGCTGAGTTCAGGAGAGCCCAGGATCCTTACAGGGCTAAGCACATACCAAAATCTCTACCAAGCTCCCCTACTATTGCTTGCAAGAGAGACAAGTAGAATTTAATATGGCAGTCTCATAGTTAACTACACAAGAGTGCCTCAGTTTCAACAGCTGAAAGGAGGTTATTTAACAAAAGAAATGACTGCAAATAATGAAGAGTCATTGACCCCTCACTAGGAGTTGTCTGGGTTAACACAGGGAGACCACTACAGGCCTGAAACAAATTCCTATAGATTAAGCTGCTAAATAAACACCAATATTTTTTGTGAGCATAACAGATACAAATATAGAGGAGCAGTTGGTCCACTGCAGCATGCTAGGAACCTAAACAAATTTTGTAACGCATGAAAGACCTTGCGCATATAACATCTGCGTTGCAACTGGGGTGGGGAAGTGCCTCACTGGGTCTGCGCTGTCTCCGAGGATGACGATGCCCTGCTGTCCCCGTGACATTGCTGGCCCGCAGGCAAAACTGGAGAGTGCACGATTTGGTAAGCGGGCTGATTATCTGCCAGCAGATGATAAACTACAGATTCCTCTGCAGTAACAGCAAGGCCTTCTATTTTAACTAGCAAAACACTACAGCAGAGTCACTGATCTGTAGTTATGATTTTATTTAATTCAATAAATTTTTTACTTTGTGCCAACATCTTATTCCATTTCCAAGTCAAATTAACACATCACTTCAGGTTAAGATAAGCAATACATCCCGAATACTGATATAGGCCAGAATGTGATTATACTAAAATCAGTTTATAAACCCTCTTCATTGGTCCTTGCCAGGAAAGTTCACTATACACAAGAAAAAGAAGAGGGAGAGGAATAAAACAAATATAGCATGCTTAAGGAACAATTAAAATAGGTATTTTAACTCACCTTTGTAACCTTCTAAGAGCTTCCAAATTTATATGGTTTTAAGTTATAATGATTTTAACAGTCCCACATTTTTTTCCTCTGTAGAAGGTATTAGTAGGAAATTAAAAAGCTGAAGGAAAATGAAATTGCATTTTTCACATTTGTTATGAGCCTACTCTAACTGCGCAGTGGGAGAGCTGTTTATCATGCACAGCCTGTCCTGCTCTGTGGAAGCACTACATGCTAAAGGATCATTAACCAAAGTCACACACATCATCTCTCCCTCACAAATGAGCACTGTAAACACTGCGACAGCCACAGAGACACTGTGTAATCAGTAGACCTTGTGGCTCCCACAAGACAAAGCAAACACACTAAACTACGCCCCTCACCCCTCAAAAATAATCTTTTTTCCCCCTAAAACATACCCGTCCCAAAGAAAGGGCAAGGCAATGGCCTTGCAGCCTCTGGAAGACTCCGTGGAGCTCATCTATCTCACCTTCAAAGTACAGAACCTACACACACCCCTCTGGCCCTGTGGGACCCTGCCATCTTAAGTCTTTGCACGACCAATTTTATTGCCTGGCTTCTAAATGGATAGTGTTCTTACCCCTTGTATTTACACAAAGCTTCAAGCACGTAACAGGAGCTTTACACTGTGAACACATTATGAAAGAAGATGGGAGACAAATACCACCTTACGCTGGCTTATACAAATCATGATGTTGGGACTGAGTATTGTTTCACAAAACAAAGGGCTGGGTCATAGAGCTGTATCATATAATGTTTTCACATCAGCACACTCCAAAAATTTTGAAATAGAGTCATAACCCTGGCTGCATAGATTCATAAAGCAATCAAGATCCCATGGTGAAAGGTATACTGAGGTATATGGAAGAATTGCTTTCTTCGTAGTTATATTCCCGTCTCTGGGCACTAAACGCAGTATCTCTGACTACTAAATGCAGTCAGATGCAATGCACTTCCAAAATTACAGAAAACTATTTTTTGAAACAGAATTCATTCCCGTTTAGTTTCTCCCACATAAACCCCTGTTTTATATAGCACTCCCGGCCCCTATCACAGAGGGGCTGATACATGTCCCAGCTTTTTGGAAATCATTTTAGGTTGGTCTTTTTGCCATAAAAGAGAGGAATGCAATGCCTAGGGCAGTGGGGGAAAAAAAAACACAAACAAAAAAACCAACCAAACAAAAAAAACCCACAAAAAAGCGCAAGATTTTCATCTCCTTCCAGGAGTCTCATGATCTACTTTTAAATCTTTTTCCATTACTATTTAATGGCATTATAATTACTGTAAGTCTCTAGTGTTCAGAATAACCACAAAACAAATACAACCTTGATTACGCTCTTATTATTATTTGTATTACAGTGGCAACAAGAGACTGAGATCTACCAAAGGAACAGAAGAGTGTGCATCTCCAAGAACCCACATCTAATCTTGAATGAGAATTTGTAGATTATTATAGACAGAAAAGACTGTGGGAAAAGGACAAAACACAAAGGTTGCTATATCTAGTTTACATGCTCTTATTTTAGAAGTCTGACATTCTTTGGAAAAGATTCTGTCCTACATGAAACTGGACACAAAGATAATCAGCAGTCCTAGTCTCTAGAACTGGCTCAAACCTTAGTATTTAGCACAAGTTCTTCTCTAAAATCCTTAAACACAGCTATCTCCCCTGCTGCCAATCCAATGTTCACAACAGTCTTGATAGCTTATTCTCTCCTGCCAAACCTGCCCCCAGTCACACACTTTTGTTGCAACTAAGAAGTCACAGATTTATTTATCCTCTAAAACTGTGGGCTGTATTTATCTTCTAAAACCGAACAGGCATGTAGCAGTAGACTAAAGGCTCCTTTGTAGAGAAAGCACATCATTTTGGAAGAAACAAAGATGGGTGTCTCTTCTGCTCAATGCTGTTCACAGACAGTAAAGCAGAAAACAAGTGTTTGATTTACCCTCTCACATACTACACTATTGAATGAGTCAGTTAACCAGAAGACCTGATTTTACCATTCCCAAGTGATTTCACTTAAACCTTGAAGTGTCATCCCCTTTTGGTATTTGTACTTTTTCAACTGTGGAAATTATCATGGCAGAGGGTCTAAAATTCAGAGATGAAAGGTGGCAATGATTAGTATAAGTTTCTCCAAGTTCGAATTTCTCTTCTCATTAGAGTCTTAATGCTTTCTTTTCTGACACAGAAATAGAAAAGCATCTCATCTTTTGAAACGCTTTTTAAGACAGCCCACAGTTATCTTCCCCTGCTGAGCAAACTCTCCCCCAACCTGAATGAGCGTTGCCGGCAGCAGCTCCTCCCACCGCAAAAGGCTGGAGGCTGGGCTCCCAGGGCTGCCGCTGTAGCCTAATGGAAACCTGTGGGAGACTTCACAATGCTTTGGATGAAGCTCTGCAGATAAGAGAAGACCCCGGGAGCTGCAGTTGGCTGACGCTGGTGTCAAGGGGATGTGCCAGCCTCTCACAGTAATTACGATGTGTTAGCCCTGACTTGCTGGGAAGGATAATAGTTCAGTCACCAAAATGAAAAATACTGGCAAACTGTAGCTGCCTTCGTAGAATCAACTTACTTAAATGAGATGGGAAGGCAGAATACATGAACTAGTTATGAGCAGCTCACTAGCTTTTCCATCTGAATTTCTATTTTAACCCACACAATGCTAAATAACTGCAGCATCAGTAGATGCTCTTTCTGTATTACACATTAACAGCCTTTACATGAATCTATCATTTCAGAAGATGAATCTTTCCTTCCTGAAAAAATTCATATTGGCATTTAAGAGCTTAGGATTCACACTGAGAAGGCCATAGGTATTATCTTTTTCCCACCTATATTCATAGATTGCAAGTAAAAACAAAAAACCAAACCTGAGGAATTTATATTGCAATTTATTAGATTTACAGTCTTTGAAAACATGAGGTTTTTCCCCCCCATTCTGACTTGAGTGCTAAACAGCAGAGCAGGTGCTATAAAACATCCAGAGTCTATCACACCCTCTATTCTGTGCATGTTCTCCCCAGCAGAGCTTAGAAGGACATGCAGCAAATACTTCCAAGTCAACCAAATTTGCTCCTAGCCCAATAAATGACCTTTGATTAACAGAAATTATTCTCGCCCCCCAAACCCCCCCCATGTTTTATGTTGTTTAATTTTTGATTGGAGAAGTTCACCTAGTATGCAAACCCAGGAACCAAACAAGTCCTATTTCTTCAGAAGGTCTAATCAAGGTACCTCCCACCAGAAAACTGCAGGACAAAGCCTAAAACCCAGCCTGGAAATAGCTAAGAACTGAAAATGAACTAACAGAAATTGCTTAATTAAGTTTATAAGCCCAAGTGTGTAAAACTTGGAGCACTTCACTAAATTCTTCCCCAGGTAAAAAAGACCAAGTAGGTCCACTGAACTAAGCAGAAATCATATGCATCTGAGAAACCAAAGGTTTTCTATAGAAAAGGTGGTTGTTAAACAGCATTTTCCACAAAACATGCTTTAGTGGAACTTTTCTTCACACCCTTGTGTGACATGAACCAGTGGTGCAGAAAATTTTTTGTTTCTTATGGCAGTCTATCTTAAAGCAAGAGCACATAAAAAAATACTTTCAAATTCAGATTTGCAATGGCAACCTCATAAAGCTGGCAGAAAGGCTTATGGCAAGCTCTGGCATGACATGTTCATTTCCTCTTTGTTTCTTTAAGTGTGAATGTATACCAATACATACATACTGATACCTCCACTGTCAGGCTCACTTTACTTGTTTTTGCAGATTTAGGATTTATATACTTCTCAGACTTCTGAAAGCTGTGTTTAATTAGTTCTTATACCTTATTTACTTTTATGCATATAGGCATTTGGCTACTGAAAGACTGGCCTTGCCACACATCCACAGTTTAATGACAGCTATTGTCAAATTAGTGTTTTCAGATACTTTAATTTCACATTTATCTTTTGACAGAAATATTGCCTGTCACTGTATTAAATAAAGAAAAAAAAATATTCTAGCTGATATGTGACAGCAATCACAGGAAACAGAAGTCATACAGTTTGAGAACATCATTATAAGCTGATCATCTCTTAAAAATATTTAACAAAAAGCTCCTGGGTCTACTTTAGTGGCTGAACCTGAACTCAGCGAGGAAGTGACAGTGCAGAATCAGACATTCTCATTAAGTAAAATTAGCCAAGTGCAATTTGCCTGGCTGGTCCCCTCTATGCATTAGTATTTATATTCCATAAACCTATCAGGTTTATTAGTTACAGACTGCACTTCCATTGTAAAAAGGCAGCTAAGAAACTGAAGAAAATTGTCTGTTCAGAAGTGCATCCTAGCAGCTAACAGCAATCTTTCCTCATAGCAGGAACATGACCTCACATACGTGCTACCTGATTGCTGTCAGATTTTCTGAAGACAAAAGAGACATTTTATTAAAGGGCAAATGCCAGGAGGCTACACAGAGCTGCTACAGGGCCTCACTGGAAGGGACAGGTTTGGCCTCTGATTGCAAGGATTATACCACAAGGTTTTTTTCCCCCCTGCCATGCATCTCAAAGAGCGGTCAAGCCCAAGAAAGAGAAAAAAGAAATGCAGTAGCATCTAAGGAGATAAGCATCAGCAACAATGCTGATGGGACAAATAAAGAGCAGAAACAGCCTCAGAGAGCCTGGTCCTGCTGGAGGGCACTTACCTGAAACAGCAGCAGCCAAACTGAACGTAAGAAGCAGCAAGAGGGCGAACGAACCCAGGGCCCAGAGATGCCTGGAAGGTGGCTGCTTGAGCTGAGCATGTGTGGCGATATTGCTATCAAATTTAACCCTGCAGACCTTCTTAACAGCAGAAAAGCAGCAAAAAAAAAAAAAAAAAAAAAAAAAAAAAAAAAAGTGCAGATTTTAAGACAAGCTATTAAAAGCAGCACCAGTAAAAAAAGGTCCCATAGAAATAGCTTGGTTTATAAAATTCAACTTGCTAACGCCTTTTTCAGACAGATGGGCACCAAGTATGTCCTAGCATGTATTGAGAACTTAGGCGTTTTTGTTTTTTGGTTTTTGGTTTTTTTGAATATGCCTTAGTGCATCCCGGTTTGCAAAACACTACAGCCATCAGAGCTGGCCACAGGAACAACATGCTGCAGCCCTTCCCACATGCACTGCATTGCTACTATGTAATAGAAAAAAAGGCAACTTTATGACAATCACCGCAGATTGCAAATTTGTAACCCCAGTTATTCTCCTAAGGCAAACAACAGCTTTATCTGAGCAGCACAAAATGAGGCTTCCACCCTCTGTTGTTCATTCCAACATTCTTTTCACCTTAAGTCCATACATAACTGTTCTCTTTACAGCATGTTTCTATAGTGACCAGCTGCTAAATTGATACTTAATATATTTCCCTTTACACCTGCCTTACTTCAGACTTGGAACCTCAAAATGTCATTTAAACAACATTCCAAAAACTGAGCTTTGAGCTGTATAAGGTGGTATGGTAGACTACTTCATCGCGCTGACTTCTCCAGCTCTTGAAACAATGCAAAACCAAATAAAGGCAGCATTTATAGATGAAAGTAAAATTCTTCATGGCTCACTAACAATTACTTGAAAAGCTAATATATATAAAGGACTGGGAAGAAATGAATTCCCAGTACCTTAAAGTACCACCAGACTTCTCCTTTCAGGCAAGTATTTCATTTCTTCAGCAGCTTTTTGACTGTTCATTGTGCCTTGGTTACATTAAGAGCACTTTGCCCCAAGTGCAGCAGACTAATAACCAAGATATGCTGTACATGCAGGTAAGGCACTGTGCTCCCAGGAGGAGACAGGGGAGCACATTTTTATAATAGCTCATATGGCAATGAATCATCTTCCTGAGATAAAGACTAAAAACTTTAAGAGGGGAATATAGTAGGTTGAAATAAATTAAAAAAAAAAATAAAAAGGGACTCAGTTCAAGTTTTACATAATGCAAATAAACAGTAAGAGAGGGGAAACATAGAGTGAGACATGTGAAATAATGAGCAGAAAGACCAGGTATATCTTTCTTCCTTGAGGTTGAAAGAAGGAAGATATTAAACTGTGCTTTCTGGTAACTTGCCACTGCCAGCTATTGACAAAGTTGTCAATTATATAGGATTATTTAGACTGATGACACATGAAGAAATGGGGATTTAGAAACACTTGGGACTAAAAGCAAGCCAGGAATGAGCTGTCGATGATAAACGGAGTAGATTGAAAGTAGAAGAGCAAAGAGGCCAGCTTCAGAGGGTATAATTAAATATCCTTGATTAGCATATTAGAGTACTGCAATGAAACCATATACTTACTTTCAAAGTTGGATTTTAGAAAATAAAGGTAACAGAATAGATGGAAGACCAAGAATGTTCCATGCCATAAGACTGCTTGGCATAGAATTTAGTCAGATAATTTCTATTTTGCTAATGTTTAAATAACTGAATTATACAAAAAAAAAAAAAAATGCACCGACTGCCCAGGTCTGTAAGCAGCAAGATATTAAATCACCATTAGACATATTTTACTGAAATTGGTCAGACAATGCATTAGGAAAAGAGGACAGTACTTGAGTCAATAGTAGTTGAGTAATCATATAGCTTAATGCACATAGATACAGCAGGAACCAACAAGGAGGGTAGCAGCTAGCACCACAACGTTTTTAAACTGGTCTAGCAGTAAGAATTTGTCCTCATTTTGACCAGGGCAGCACTAATTTTCTTTCCAGCAGCTAGTCTGTTTTGGATTTAGTATGTGAAGAATGTTGATAATACACTGATGTTATTAGTTGCTGCTAATCATTGGCATTTTGCAGACAGGAGACGTGAAAAGTGTTTAAAAATTCTTGGAAGAAGCCTCCTACAATATCACAAAGCTATGCCTAATTAAAAATGTACTCTACTGAAAAGTTAGGGATATTTGCTACCACAATTTTCTCAATAGAATGAAAGATATTTCACTGTGTTCATGAAGAGAGAGCTGACAGGTTGGGATTTCAATACAAGATTTGAAACAGCTAGGGCTGAATCACAGTTTTGGAATTGACTTGTTTGGTGACACAAGCTGCTTAACTCTCCTGTACTTCGCTTTTGATATACAATGGACCAGCAATTCCTGCCTCCCAGGCATTGTACCAGGATACACATATCCATAACCAAGATATTATGGATATAATTGGAAGACTGCATGAAAAACATTGATAAAAGAGGCTCACAGATATTAGACATGGCAACACTCCAGTGTTATGTATACTACCCTTCTAAAATAGTTTTGGTTACTCATATTAAATAAATTCTCTGTTCCCAGCACATAAAGGCTTTATTTGCTACACTGCTAGCTAGTCCACTCTTTCAGTCTTAAGCGAGACAGTGCACTACTACCAGGAGAACTTAATTTCCATCCCGCTGCTTTGATTGCTACTGTGGCTTCCATCTGCCATGGCTTTTTTACACAATCACTGAGGCCTCAACTAAGTAGTGCCTTGAGCAACAGAAGCTAGGGCTTCAATAATGCCACCAATAATATTTCTGCTTCCTAAAAAGCAATGCTAAAAACCAGCCTACTGCAACATGTTTTGAAAAAAAAAAAAAAAAATACTGTATGACAACTGATCTGGACAGATTAAAGTGAGCCTTAAATGCCATATCACAACCCAGACAAAATAAAAAAGTACCTGGCTTGGCCAAGCACAAAGTTGGTACTGTATAAATGCCCCCCTCCTCACTTGTCAATGCAATAGAAAACAGAAATGCAATATGGAGGAGAGCACAGTGGTTGTTTTCCCAAGGACTAATAAACTTCCTAGCTGAACAGGACTTGTCTTCTGATAGACAAGTGATGAATATGACAATATGCCTGGCTCACATTACATAAAAATGACAGCATAATACACTGAAGGCGACCTATTTGTCTTCAACTTACTTTCACTGATTAGGAAGAAAAGATGCCGAATGCCAGGGAGGGTGGTTAGGAAAGGTGGAACCTCTGAAGGAGAAGCTAGCAAAGACAAGGCAGAACTTGTTGACAAGACAGAGAGGGAACTGAAAGATTAAATTGGCTATTGTTGTAGGTAATCCTCATTGAAAACCAATGTACTTCAGAGAGGGTACCTGCCGACCCAGCTCCTCCCTCAATCTGGGTCTGAAGTCATGGGAAAGTGTAATACATTATTTCAACATAGTATATAATACATATAATGTAACACATGGTATTAGCTTCCAAATACATCTTTATAATGGCTGTTGCAGCATCCAACTCAGAACATAACTTATAAATGCATGATTCCTCAGTCTTTCGATTGCTGTTTTCTACTCACAATAAAAAGAAGTTTAGGAAATAAGAAAAACAAAACAACAAAACAAAACACAAACACTTAGGTTTGGCTTGCTTTGCCTTAATTTTTCTGCAAGACGTGGTACCCCTCTGCTGGGCGAGAAAAGATGGAACAGCAAGGAGCTGTGAACCCAAACTGACTGAACAGTGAAACAAAACAAGCCGGTACAGACTGAAAGCGGTAAGTAAGGAAAGGCAACTGAGGCAACGTCCAGCTGACCAAAGCCTGAGAAAACAAGGAGTCTGGATGTAAGACATTAAGCAAACAGCATTCACAAACTTAGCTCTCCAAACAAGAAAGTAACATTTTTTTTTTCACAAAATCTTTAAAATGAGTCACCTTGAAGGAGCTGTCATCTTGACAAGCACTAGTTCTCTAACTCTAAAAACAGTTGTTGCCATATTTAGGATAACAGGAAGCAGAAAGAATTTCCTAAAGCAAAACATTTTTGTCCATGAAAAACTAAATTATGAGCTACAAAGTCTGCACTGCAAAAAACTGGTAAAGAAATTTAGCTGTAACTTATGTGTTCATAACACTGTTTTCCAGGAGAAGGTATGACAAACCTTAAGCAAACCTTCAGAACAGTTTTTCTTTTTTTTGTTTTAGGCATTACATTTTTATATAAGGTTGTTGTCATATTGGAAAAAAAAACAAAAACAAAAAACAACCATAGTAGAGATAGGGAAATTTCAGGCATCAGCAGTGATACAGACAAAAAAACAAACTCCTATCAGAGACATGTGCGATATCACATACATTTTTTGGAAATACTAGTTAAATTTTACTCTGACATCTGAAAGCTAAAAAAGCCCTGATTAAAACTAACATTCTTATAAGTGACTTTTAGGAAACAATTTTTTGTTGTTGTTAAAAATACAAACACAAAAAGTTTGATAATACTTTTTGCCCCTTTTATTAAAAACCGCCATTACACTTGACATACATTTGGCAAAGATACATGATTGCGTATCTGCTATTCAGGAAGCTAATTACAGACTATTACCAAGTGACACTGTGTATGCAATTGCCAGGTTCTGGGTCAGTTTTTCATACTGCAAACTTCTGTTTTGTTTCAGTTGTTGAGGTGATTCTACTTTTGGCTTGCCTCTGTGATCAACAACAGTATATTAGCTTCAAATACGTTTATTTTAGATGTACATATGAACACACAGTGCAAAACTGCACCCAATACCTGCCACTAGATATTGAAGAGGACGTTTTTGTAGGCTCTTTACCATGCAGACTCACTCATCCTTTCATACCACTTTTCACATTGAAACCTGTGACTCCAAGCCTTTCACTTTGTTAAAAGTTTGTTTCACTAAGAAACAAGTTTTCTAAACCATTCATTTAGGGACCAGGAAAGACAACAAAGCTTACTAACAGGAAACTCCCCAGAGGGAAAAAAAAAGTCTGCAGTGACAGAAGCATATACAGAGCCTCAGCAAAGACAAGTTTTTGTAACCAAACCTACACAAACACTTCAACTATACAGCTATATCAACAAGGGGGGGGGAGTATCTTTTCCCTGGTCCTCATCCACATTCTCAACAGGACTAGATTTACATAAGAAAGAATATCAGTCCATTTACCAAGCCACGTTGTCCGATTTCCTGCTCTTGTTTTAGGTCAACTGCAGGCTTCTTTTTTCAGTTTTTCTAAAATTTCATCTGGTGTCATGGATACCAAAATCTTCACCACTTTTTCACGTGATTTACCACCCTGGTTTAGACACACACACACAAAAAAATGAATCTTTCAGAGAATCACCACCAAAATATACATTAAAAAAATATCTCAATGTAATGCCAACATATCAGGTACTTTAAAAATAATTTTTAAAGTGAGTATGCAGAATTAACAGCAGTAAGAGAGAGTTCATCAATGACCTTTCTAGTTATTTGAAAGGTAGAAAACAATGTCTTAGCTACTCCCCTTTTAAAACTGGATACATGTCCCAGAGCATGCCCTGAATTGATGCTCTTTTTATAGGCTAGAACAAAAAGCAAGGAGTGGTGAGGTTTCCATAATTCACTTGTAACATCTAGAAGCAAGACTCCAACTAATTTGCATTTTTGTTTTTAAAAAGTGTGTATGTATATATATACACATATGTATACTTGATAACTGCCTACTTTCAGATCTTTCTTCAGAGTTGTCTCCCACAGACTATTAGTTACTCTTAAACTGAGTTCTCAGGTTGATAATATCAACTAAATTAGAAGAAATCACATTGTATATAACCTATAAGACATTCAGGTTCATACATTCTGTAGGGCAGAACAACTGAGTCAAGAAGGTCAGGTTACACTGGCTCCTTTTATGTTCAACACTGCTTAGCGTTTAAGAGCATAATCTAGTTAAGCCTGAACATCCCTTTAAGGTAGGAAAACAGTGTTATCTTTAAAATGTTGATAAACAAATGAAGCAGTTTGCCCATGATCCAGGAAACACAAGACTCAAATCTTTGCATCTCTACCTTTTGGCCACACAGTGCTCAATTCATTGATCACATTGCCATTTACCACTATCCTTGAACAGACTTCAACTACTACTACATTAAACCAACAGATAAAAATAAAAAGCACAATTTTTCATTGTGCTCTTATGTTCATAAAGTATAAATAAGCATGGCTGGAAAGACTGACTTTAAGTATAATGAATTAATAAAACAAATTATTTATTCAGTGCAATGAATAAAACAAAGAGTTTCCGCTTGCTGAAGTCAAGACATGTAAATTCTAATACAAAGAAACTCTTGAGGCCCAGCTATAATACAAGTGCTTATATATGCTCTTGCTTATATGTCATAGTTAATTAACAGAAAGTTTTCACTCAAACACAGAAGTTACTTCAATAAAAATGGAAAGTTATTAATAAAATGTACATTCTCTACAAGGCACAAATTTTGTGAACTGCATTTGATATAAAAACAAGAGAATCTTTGAAGAACACAGAAAACACAAACAGTACAAATTTGGAAAATATATCATGATGAGAACTATTCTGATTAAAGATCTCAATATCAGCTGTCATTCTTTCTACACTGGGTTTGCTGTCAATTAATCATTCCATTAACTCAACTAAACACCTTTAAAGTGTCTTTTGGACTGAACCTGGAGAGCAGCTCCCTGTACTCAATGAGTAAGTTACAAAATCTTGAATTTAAATTGTAGCAGGGCAAGTTTGAAAGAAAAAAAAAAAAAGGTACCTTCTCTAAAATAACTTCACTCTTCTTCACTTCTAGCACCTTAGAGAGGTAACGACACAGCTCTGTGTTTGCCTCCCCTTCTGATGGAGGTGCAGCAATAGCTACACCTACTGCCTCCGCTGTCACATCTGTAACAAATATTTGAAAGTTTTTTTGCTCAAAACATCTAGTTATTATCTCCTAAAAGTGAACATTTACACTCTCAAAAGCATTTTGATTTTAAAACCAAATAAACTTATAGATTAGCAGGTAATGTTTTTACACTTCACAAATTCCCTTAAGTTAAAACTGTTAGCCAGTACAGGCACAGATAATCATCTGATACAAAGAACAGCGAAGCCTTCAGACCTGTACGAGTGCAGCCGTGAATTACCAGCTTTCACACAACCGGGGCATTGTTCTAAGCCCCCCTCTGTGGTGCCCCTTCTGATGCAGGTGCAGTCCTGCTCGGCATCAAGTAGCATAATACAAATCAGGTTATCCCACCAAAAAAGCATGATAAGTCTGCCCAGAGTTATGCTGTCATCAACAATTTCCTTGTGTTGCCAATTGAGCCTGGATACTCTACTACAGTCTACCGCATTAGTCTTATACACATATCTGTATAAAAAGAAGTTTAATTTGTACATAAGAAAATCCAGATATGTAGAGGAAGATATTTTATTAAATCAAGTTTTATAATTCAAATAAACCCGCACGACCTCTTGGGATAAAAGAGCACGCACAACATCAGGCCTGTCAGAGCGAAGGGCGAGCCCAGCCTCTCGA